>JAQQSK010005966.1:0-14658 GCA_028658325.1 Potorous gilbertii
GTTCCCTCAGGGGGTTTATACAGAGATCCTTTGTAATAGAGCTGGGGTGGAGCTCCAGCCCACTCTGGGAGTCTCTGGCTGAGCTGCCTCTGCCTCTGCCGCCGAGGCCGCTTCCCAGGGAGTCCGAGTCCCAGAGATCCCCCGCTCCCCTCTCAGCCTGTCTCTCTCACTGACCTGTGCGTCTGTGGATGGAGGGACCTTCGCAGCTGCTGGAGATTCAGGTCCCTGCCGCCTGCTGGGCTCTGCTCGCTCCTCTCAGTGCCATGTGGCTGGGCAGAGCTCCGCGGCCTGGGCCGGGGGGGAGGGGAGCGCTCAGCAGCACAGGACTCTGCTCCCCTCCAGGGGTACCTTTGTGGTCGGTTTTTCAGGGCTCTCTGCAACGGAAATCTCCTTCACTGTGTTGCTGCGCGGCTTCCACTGTTCCAGACTTTGTCAGGAGTTCTTTTTACAGGAAATCTATGGGCTGTGGGTTCGGACCTAGCATAGGTGAGTCTTTCTACTCCGCCATCTTGGCTCCGCCCCTCTTCTGACCATCAAAAAGAGCTTATTATATAAAGTAGCATGTCATAAGTGAATTGAGAGCTAGCCTTAGAGACAGGAAGACCTGGATTTAAGTCTGGCCTCTGAATACATACTGGCTGTGTGACACTAGGCAAGAATCTCAGTGCAATAGAGTCTAGAATATTCTCTGTGGTGATAAGTTGCAGAAAAGGTGCCAACATTCCTTGATAGAGGAAGTTTCTTCCCCTGGAATTTACCTATACTAATGAATTTTATGTCAGGACTCTTTTCCCACTCATTATAAAAATGATAGGGAAGGGTTAAAAGTTTCCTGAATAACTGAATGATTTAAAACCCCCTTAATCCAATAAAAGTCAGTGCTCAGTCTCTCTAGGAGGTAATATCCATATTATCAAAGTGATAATTGCATCAAGGATATAATACCAATCTTATTAATGACAGTACATGTAGATACGGTACAACAGAACCAATCTGACCTCACGTTTCATTACAAGAGTGAATACAGACAAGCCATTCTTCAAAAGAGCAACTTTTCTTGAATGTAAATGAATATAGGAGACCTTCAGTATTCATGGCAATGGATGGAGTATGTTCTAAGGAGTCTCTCAAATTGTCTCTCAGTATTCATCATAAAGAAGAAGGAGGAGGACAGAGAAGGGTCCAAAGCAAGGACACAGCACTACCAGAAGAAGTCTGATTCTATGTTACATTACATTTAGGGTTTTGTAATGTAGAGAACAGTGAAGGTAAGCAGACATCCCCATCTCTCATTCTGTGGTGAGATCACATCTCAAAGACTGTGCTCAGTTGTAACTATGACATTTTAGGAAGGATTAGACAATCTGGGTGTCAAAAATAGCATGCCAAGAAAGGGGAGAAAGTGGGATGTAACACCATAGAAGGATTAGGTGATTGTTCAGGGTTTGTTGAGTAAGGCAATGGCTTGAACAGATTTATTCATTCTTTATGAGTAATTCTTTGGGAAATGTGTGAAGGATGGATTGAGGAGAGGAGAGATTTGAGGCACGGAGGCCAGTTTGGTGGCCATTGCAACAGTAAAGTCTATTGCTAGGTGATGAAAGTCTGTATCAAAGTAAAGTAGAAAAGAAAAGATTGGCAGACTGTGAATTTGAGGACAGACGGTAGATTACAAGACTCTTACAGGCCTCAAGCCATACTTCAGTATACCTTAATTATTTTCTTATTCAAATTAATTTGTGAAATTATACAATTCTTAATTCCAGTACTCCCACTACCCTTTTTTATAGTGAAAGATTCCTATGTCTAATGAAACAAATAAGAATAGTCTTTAAAAAAAGAAACAGAGGAGACTTTGTCCTCTGGAATGAAAGTATATTCTAAAGCCCTTAATCAATAAACATTTATTAAAATTCAACTAAACAACTTTCAAAAATATCTCAGATAATCAACAGGTTGAATTTAACCTAGACATTAATATTTATTCTATATTAATGCCTATCTTCTCTTTTGTGGGTCTAAGAACAGGAAACTAAGGAGATTAAGTGAGTTCCTAAATGACTTTTAATAAAATCTTTGATCTTGCATTATCTATAATGAAGGGTATGCAGTTTGACTTGCAAATAATTCTCCACAAAGTTGTTAATTAGTGACCCACAAATTTCACATGTTTTTGTTAATATATATATATATATATATATATATATATGTATATATGTGTGTGTGTGTGTGTGTATATATATATATATATATATATGTATATATATATACAGATATATGTATATATAGAAGAAAGAGGAGGAGGAGGAGAAGCAAGGTTCTAATAAACAATCTAATGGGGTATAGTGGACCAAACCCTGGTTTTGAAGCAAGAAAATTTCATTTTGACCTCTTGGGGTCTCAGTTTCTTCACTTGCAAAAGGAGCATTATGCTAATAGCTCAGTTATATAGCATTTGAAATATTGCTAAGTGCTTTAAAGACATTATTCCATTTGGGCTAAATGATGCCCCTGTATGGTACTTCCTTTTATATTTTCAAGTACCTAAAATTTCTTCCATGTTTATACTTCCTGGAATAACATGGATCTCAACTCATCCATCCCCTTTCATCTTATGTGACATGGTTGCCCATGGCATCCCATAAATCATACTCGGGTGATCTAGCCAACAATCTAGGAGCCTTCTTCTAGAACTCTTGAGATTCTGGTTGGTACCAGTGGAACATGTGAGCTTTATATCATTTATCTCACTCTTGCCACATGGGCAGTTGACCTAATTTTCCTGTCACACATTTCTCTGATTTATGTCACTTCTAAGAAATTCTTGGTTGGTCATCTATTATAACCACTGTGAACCTCTCAATTTCCATTTGGGTGACATTTAACTTTATTTTCAGACTGTTGTATTATATGACTTACAGCCACACAGTTTCACCACCAGAATATTGAAGTTAAAAAGGTAACCCTTTGTTTCAGGAAAAATCTAGGGTCATTTAAAATACTGTTTAATTTCCTAAATGCAATTCTATCTGCTCTCTTTCTCCTATTCATTTTTGGATCTAGTTCATCAGTCACGAGTGTCTACCCCATATATATGAATTGAGGACCAAATCTAACCTGGATCATCTTCTGCTGGGCCCAAAGTAGTTGGAGAACCATTCCCACTCCCTGTTCTATACCTTGTCATGCACTTTGTACCAAGTTAAGTCTTGGGGGAACTTGGCTTCTAATTAGAGGAGGTAGACTACTTCCTATTGCTCTCTTTGGTTCATTTGACCTTATGACTAACATCTAGACCACATCTCCCAAAAAAATAAGTACTTAATGTACAGAATGAATCATCTATTGGATTAGGTAACTTATTCCTAACCATGAAACAATAAAAGTAAAAGACACATTAACACAACCACTCAAAACAGAATTCAATAACTTAAGCTATAACTGTGCTACAATATTATGAGGACCTTCTCAGATCATAAAGTCATTTGAAAGACTACTTGAGAGACAGCATAATACAAGGAGCAGGTCACTAAACTTGGAGTCATTAAGAAAGACAGGTTCAATACTAACTAAATCTATATTCCTGTGATTCTCTGACTGCTCTCTTGGACAAACATACGTAGGCTGAACTGAGGCTGGCTCCCCTCTCTCCTGGTTTTGGGGACAGCCCTGCTGCTGCTAACCCCATCATGAACAGCAGCCAGAAAAGTGGTGTCCTGACTGGTGCAATCACTGCTAGTGTGTGTGTTTTGGAGGTGGGGAGCCCTACTCATCGGCTGTTGTGCTTACCTTGACTGCAAAACCCCAACTTCAAGAAGAGACCGAGAGCAAAGAAGGAAAGAGAAGCTTGCTAAAGAGAACTGGGCTTTCCAAATTACCTGACCTTAAAATTGTAGAAGCAGTTCAGGTCTCCCTTGAAGAAATACAACTTGGTGTGGATTTATTAACCCAAGGTGAATATGGAAAGGGTGTTGACCACTTGATAAATTCCATTGCTGTTTATGGGCAACCACAGCAGCTGTTGCAAGTTTTACAGAAAAACCCTTCCATCACCAGTTTTCCAAATGCTTCTAAGTGGCCAGCAATTAGCCAAAAAATTGTGAGTGTATAGAGCTTGGCTGAAGATGATGTGGAATGAGAAACACGTCAACATAATGAAATCTTAATAAAAAAAATTAAATACTTCCTAGACCAGAAGATGAGCAGCAAAGGGAGTGGGGGAAGGGAGAGGGGCAAATTTGCTACTTATGAGCTGTGTTACACTGAAATCTCCCAGAGTTTATTCTAACTTTGTGTAGGTAGATTTGCTTGGATTTTATTTATCTTAGAAGTGTATTTTGATAATTATTTTTTATTTTGTAAATACACTCTGAATTATCTAAATAGCACTAATTTCATTTGTTACTAAAATATGCAACTGTAAGACACACACATAACATGACACTACTACATGTTAAAATATCCAGTGCTCATTTTGAAAAACAAAGGCTAAGGCAATAAAAACAATTCTGCCCTCCATAATGGGTGGATTTGGTTTATCCTAGTAAATTTTGTAGTATATTAGAAAACTGGTAATTTTATTTTAATTTACCAAGGCTAACAGACTGTGAAGTCATTGGATGTGAAGTACTTCCTATTCATAAAGATAATCATGAATACACTTAGGAATTATTTTTGGTGTATAGGAAAACAGCTATAAACAACAACAAAAAAAAAACCACACTTGAAAATTATTTTACTTAAAACAAACTTACAAACCCTGGATATGTACCCTGCAATTCTGAGTTATTAGAAAGAGCAATCAAGAAACTTGTGTTCTAGCTCTGTTCTGCCATTAACAGCTGTGATAGATAGAGGATAGATCTCTATCACAGAACCCCTGTAAAATGAAAGATTTGTATTAAGCAATCTCAGTTCTTTTCAGCTCTATGATTATTTTCCTCATCATCAAAAACCACTTAGTTATGCTGCGTTTTCCATACTTATTTGTCTTACAAGTCACAAATATTGCATATCCCAAAATGCTTTTCTTGGCCTATTACCCTGATGAGCTTTTCTTTTTAGTTTAAAATAATTTGTGAAGACAATTTTCTGACAATTGACTATCTAAAAGTAGAAGTAGTGTGTTATCTTAGGATGTTGTGAATCCCCCTACCATCTGAAGTCTTGCAAAAAATTCTTCAACTATAGTGGTGGAGTTTCCGTAACAGAGATTCCCTATACCCATAAAATCAGAAATCTGGAAAGAAAAAAAGAACAGCAATCCTATATTACAAGCCATTCAAGCATCTGTAATGGTAATTTAAATGGGAAGATCTTTCCCATTCATTAACAGGCCCATGTGACCTGCTTAAATCACATAGAAGCCTAAGTCCCATGCGGTGGAAAGCACTTGCTGAATGTGTGGAACAGGAAGGGTGGAGTAGAGCTAGGAGGAAGGAGATCAGGCTAGTCAGAGACGGGAAGGACAAAGGCAGGCAGACACAGCTAGTCTCATGAGTGTTTTTTTGTGGGAATGCCCAACAGGGGGTGGGGAGATGAGAATGACTTTGCCGCCTGTGGTGACAATGTGTATTGACTTCTTAGTTACCGTGACAGTTTGCTTTCTGGTTCTGGGATCTGGCTTTCTGGTGTCTGAATTAATGTTTTTCTTCTGCCTTCTACATAGAGAATAGGTTATACTTTGCAAGTGAGAACTAAGCTGGCATATTCATAGTAACCATCAGTGTTGTGAATATTGCCATGGTAATACAGCATCCATAAGTGAAAGGAAGAAGGCAAGAACCAGACATACTTAGTTACACGAAAGTAAAGGATTATCCATGTTCTTGTGACATCAAGGCCCAGTAAAAATAGCACTTACTATTTCTGATGCTAAAAGGTATGTAAGTTAAAATTGGCCCCTGTTGTGAGAAATTTTGTAGGGAATTGATACAGGAATATTTTCCTTATTTCTTGTTTATTGTTCATTGAAGGAAAGAAAAATGACTTTTAGCAAATTATAATTGCATTTTGGAGACAAGAACAAATTTAATGCTAGTTACATGTGGCATCAGAAAGCTAAATATCTTTGGTAAAAAATAATTTATCATGGAAGTAGAGAATGGTATTCTAAATTTTTAGGCATCTACTCATAGTACTTGGTTCATGTTCTCTTCCTAAAGGATTTTATATTTTATGAAAACCCAGTCCATTTTAGTAATGTCAAAATCTATTATTTTCAAGTGAATCAAATGTGACCTTTCCCTATTACCAACCTATCCTCTTTAAGAAAAAAACAAATTGTGTAGAACATACACACTTGCATAAAACCTTTGGAAATAGAAAGTTATGTGCTTTCAGAGATGGAAGTTTCTTTGTATGGATATTTTTATCTCTTTCATAATTTCATATTTGATGTAAAGCATTAGGAACATTTTGGACATATGTGTTTACCTGAAAATAGCAGAGTTTTTCTATCAGGTGATTTTATCAATTACCGAAATGGAGTATAATATTTTCACCATCATTGTGCCTATTTTTGTTACATTATTAATTCAGCCTAAGGATAATGGTGTTGCTCATAACGTAAAATATTATAGGAATGTCAAGAATGTTGGTTTCTTACATAAGGAAGCAGTCTTATACAAGATGATTTTTTTTAATGTTGCTTATGTCTCAAGCTATTATAAAATAATGAAATATTAAAGGGCTTGGGAAAAAAAGACCAAGCTGAAATCTCATCCTCTGTTGGAAGCTTTCCTGGTGATCTTGCTGCTTAAGCATTTCTTATGACATTATTTTCCATTTATTCTGTGAATATTTCACATGCACATAATCATTTGCATGATCTCTCCCCCATTAGAATGTGAATTCCTTTAAGGCTAGATAGTGTTTTTGCCTTTCTTTATATGGTGCCTAGAATTTATCAAGTTTTTTTTTTAATAAAAATTGTTGAATGACTGATATCTCCCTGTAAATATGTGCTCTTAAGCTAATCAGACCTCTTGTCAGTGGTCACCCTTTTCAATGAAGAAGTTTCCTCTTCCACCAGCCAGTTCCAATTTTGGATCTTTCCAACTATAAAGGTCACCTCCAAGGTTAGACTTGCCTAATCCGTAAATAGTATTAGAATCCCTATTGAGAATTGGAAACTCAACTTGGGGATCAAATGTAATTTTGCCTAACTGCATTACCTGGGGAGAGGTAGGGGACAAGATTGCCTCCCCTTCTCTCACCCTCCCTCATGGGCACTCTAGAGATACAGTGCTCTGTCTATCAATCACACATAAAAGAGTCATAGAAGAAATTTAGAGACTTAGTAAAAGCTTTTATCATCTCTACACTATAATGAAGTAGAAAGAGAATGAAGAGACCACTCAGTAGCTTCCACATCATACCAAAATAGCAAGTCCTACAGCACTGGGATACCAAATGGCTGGAACCAGGCCCTGAAGCTCCCATGTCGTCTAGAGAAATATGGAAAGGCAGCCCTGAGCATGGTACATGGGATATCTCCTGTTAAATCTCTCTAGTTTTCCTGAACATACAGCAACCATCCAACTCTACATCATAGACTAGAAATATGCATTCTTCATCCATTTTTCTCCCAGTTTGAGTAATGTGTCAAAACCCTTAAATGACTATAGACCCCCTTTGGGAAACTCTTCAAGCTTCTGGAGCTTGATACAGCCAACATGTTGCCCAAAAAGAGAAGCAACATCTGGAAGACCTCACCATCTATAGGTAATTTATATTCTTTATTTGAATTATGTATTGAACATTGTCCTTGAGGGTGGCAAGCACATAGGTACTCTATAAATCACAATCTTCTAGGAGTACAGAAAGGTAAATTTGGATGGCCAGAAGATGCCCAGTTGACTTGGGTTTTACTGGCTAGATTCCTCCCCTCCCGTTCCCTTCCCTTCCCTTCCCTTCCCTTCTCCTTTTTCTGGACCCTCCTGGCTTAAGAGTGATTATCAATAATAACACTGCTGTTTTTCTCCCAACCTGTTGCTTTCTTTTTCTTTGCCTCATTAAAGGGGCCATGCCCTGGCTACTTCATAAACAGGCCTATTCAATGATTGGGCATTTCCTCACCCTAAGTGTGTACCTGCATAGACCCTGCCCTAAAGGAACCAAGGTCTTCCAGTGCATCCTGGGTCATCTCCAGTCAACCTGATGAATATCTGGTCACTGGATTCAGATGGCTCTGGAGGAGAAGTGAGGATGGTGACCTGCACAGCCCTCCCTCACTCAAAACAAAGTCAAGTGAAAGTCATGTCATCACTGCCCTGATGGCATGGTCTTCTTCAGCAATGAAGGATGAATACACAAAAATCTTTTAGGAGGGTTATCTCATCTGAATTTTCAGAGATCAGTAGGAATTCATTGGATCAAGAAAGGAATGGAGAAAATTTCATGTGGAGGAAATAATATAAGCAAAACCACGGAGGCAGGAAAGCACAAGATGCATTCTCTTGGCACAGAGTAGAAAATTTTAGCTAAGGAAAGAGTTCATAGAGGGCAGTAATATGAAATAGGAGTTGAAAGATAATTTAATACCAGCTTGGGGAAGGCCTTGAATACATAAAGAAAGTGTTTGTAACTTAATTGCTAAGTACATGGATAAGTCAGTACAAAATATAAAGATACATAAACAGCAAACACAAAATAATTACAATGGTATTAATCAGCGACTTGGAGATCAGCTAGCTAGTTAGCTTGATAAAGTAGTAATATCAGAAGTTTTGAGAGGATTTTTTCGTAAAATGCATTATTGCCTCAATTTACTAAACTCTGAATCTAAAATTCCACGAAAATTAATAAGGCAGAAAGATGTACAATTAGAGTAATATGAAGGACTTCTTCAGTCAAAAATATTCACAGGGTACCATCTAATTCACATTTGAACCAATTTCTGAAAATAATATAAATACAGACTACATTTCTACAACTTTCCAGTTGTACTTTAACTATATTAGCTTATTCGATAAACTTATGAAATTAGATTAATTTATTTGAATAAATGAAATGAATACAAAATCATTTATTATGCAGAGCACGTTCTAGGTAACTATAGCAAAACTGAGGTTTCAACGATGGTAGAGTTCAAAGATTTGAAAGCCAAAACTTGGTTTGAATTTTTGTTTTACGTCATATTACCTATGTGACCTGGAATAAGTTGGACCTTAGTTTCTGAGAAATGAAGAAGTCTGACTACATAACCCTTAAGGACCCTTGCTGCCCTGAATCTCTTATCCTATAATTCTAACTCCATTTCTTGTACTCCTTCAAATCCATTACCCTGTGCTATGAAGGTGAGGGCCTTCTTTTGGGAATTTTTTGGTCCCACAATCTATCAGCTCTCACCTCACAAATCTGAGGAAGCAGATTTCCACAGAAAAGATAGAACGTGACTTTAGGAAAAAGACAGTAGAGCTTTTTAAATGCTCTATCTCCCTATTGAGATTTGTCTATAGGAGATCTATGCAGATGTCTCTCACCTCAGGCCTTTTCACTAGTGCATGAAATAATTTCTGCCACATCCACATCCAACTCATCTAATAATAATAAGTCATGATCTTGTAATGCTTTCGAGTTTCCTAAGCAGTTTCCTCTCAAGAAACCTTACGAAGTGGTACGGTGAACATAGAGAGGAGGTAGGCAATGACCAATAGAGTTTTGGATTGAAAGACAGGAAGGTCTGAGGTAAGTCGACCTCTGACACTTAGCAGCCATATAATCTTTGGGTAAGTAATCCAAGTATTCTGAATTTCAATTGTTTCTTCATTTGTAAAATGAAAATCATGATCTATGTAATACCTATGTACTTGCCACCCTCAAGGACAATATTCAATGCAGAATTCAAGTAAAGAAAATGAATTCTTTTCATGGGGGGTGGTGATGGTGAGGTCTTCCAGATGTTGCTTCTCTTTGCGGGCAACATATTGGCTGTATCAAGCCCAGAAGCTTACAGACTTTCCCAAAGGAGGTCTAGAGTCATTTAAGGGTTTTGACTCATTACTCAAACTGGGAGAAAAATGAAGAATGTGTATTTCTAGTCTGTGATATAGAGTTGGATGGTTGTTGCAGGTTGGGGAAAACTTTATGGATTTAACAGGAGATATCCCATGTACCATGCTCAGGGCTGCCCTTCCATATTTCTCTCGACCAGATGGGAGCTTCAAGGCCTGGTTCCAGCCATTTGGTATCCCAGTGCTGTAGGACTTGCTATTTTGGTATGATGTGGAAGCTACTGAGTGGTCTCTTCATTCTCTCTCTACTTCATTATAGTGCAGAGGGTGGTGTGAGGTCGAAAATCAGTTTAAAAGCTTTTGCTAAGTCTCCAAATTTGACTCTTCTATGTGTGATAGACATAGTACAATGTCTCTAGAGTGTCCATGAGGGAGGATGAGAGAAGGGGAGGTCATCTTGTCCCCTACCTCTCCCCATGTATTACAGTTAGGCAAAGTGGCATTTAAAACCCAGGTTGGATTTCCAAACCTCAGTAGGTATTCTAACACCTTTCATTGGTTAGGCAAGTCTAGCCTTGGGGGTGACCTTTATAGTTTTGAGAGATCCAAAGTTGGAGCTGGGTGGTGGAAGGGGAAAAGAGTGACCACTGAGATATGTTTTACATCTTTCAAATATACTTAAAATATAGTACTATATTATTGTTTTGTGTGTTTGTACCTTATCCTTCTACTTGAATATAAAACTTTATGAGGACAAAGACTGTGTCTTAATTACCATGTATAAGTTCTCCAGAAACCAGTACAGGTATAGCTCTAGCTCACAGAAAGTAAGCTGTTCATGTGCACACACACATATACACACATGCATGTATACATGTGTGTATGTATACACGTATATACATATATAACCCACACACTCACATATATCCATATACATGTATACACACATATGCATATGTACCTATGTGTATACATAATATGTGCATGTTCCCATAACTGCATACACAATAAATCCCTGCATGAACACATGTGAACATATATGTGCATGCATGCTCATAATATACACATATGGTATATGACAGTCTATTAATTATTATTATATTAATAATCATAGCTAACATTTAAATGGGGCTAGCTATGTGCTAGGCACTTTGCCAAGTGCTTTGCAATTACCATCTTGTTTGATTTTCACAACAACCCTGTAAGTTAGGTGTTACTTTCATCCCTATTTTGCCGATGAAGAAACTGAAGTAAAGTGGTTAAGTGGCTTTCTTAGGGTCGTACAGCTAGTTAATACCTGACACTGTACTTCAAACCAGGTCTTCTGGACTGCAGACCTTCAGTTCTATCCACTGGGTCACCAACTACCCCATATATGCATGTATGTGCAAAATATGCCTATTTATATATTCCTTACGTCTTCCTTTTCCTTTACCCCCAGACAGCCATCTCCATGTTTGTATACTATAAGAATTTGAGATATAATCTTCCTGTGCTTCTCTGTACCCCTTCAACCTCCACAACACACACACACACACTTCAGTCGATGTCCAATTTTCATCATGCCTATTGACTTTTTACTGCATCTTACCCTAGCTCTCTTTCATTCCTTGTCTCTCCCTTTTATCTTTGTCTCATTTTTACCCCTCCCTACCTAAAGAAGGGCTGTTTCACTTTTTGTCTTTGTAGTCCTAGTACCTAATATACATAGAGCCCTTGATAAATTATTAATAATTAATAATCAATTGATTTGCTCCCTATCTTACCACTCCCTATTTGTTGCTCTTGGCATTTGCATGATCTTGAAACTCCATCTTTTGCTAAATCTTTTCATCCTTACCTCATTTTTTTCCTCCAAGGATGTTAGACAGGGTTTTGTCACAAGCAGAGGTCATCTCTACTTAGATCTTGTAAACAGCTCTAATTTCTGATAAAAAAAAAAAAGCCATTGCAGCCCAGAGTTCTTATCTAAATGAAAGTGTCTTTACAGAGTTTAATTTCAACTTGAATGACAAGTAGGAAAATTTAATAGCGGCACTATTCAGCTGCATGCTCTGCGGTGCTTACACACGCCATATGCAGATTATAAGACAAACTGAAACCTCTCTTCATTAGAATTATTCTAATAGTTAAAGTGATTTTTAAAATGACTGTATATCCACCAACTTAAATGATGCTGGAGGATTAATGCTCCCAATGAATCCAGATTCAGAACCCAAGGACTACATGGTAGCCTTTCTATTCTTGTTGAGTCCAGGAAAGGGCCTCTGTCCAGAATCCTGAACATATGAGACTGAATACGTTCGATTTCTCTGTCTTTTTGAAAAGAAAATTTGATTTTCGGTTTGTCTTCCTAAAATTAAAAGGTATCATTATAACTGGAGCTTCTATAATAATTCAAGGGGCATTGTTAAAATATCAGAAGTCAATAAAAAAGATTTTTGTGAATATGTTGGTCTAGATGAACCACAATAAGTAGCTTGAATTCGCATTAGTGAATTTCAAACCCAAAGAGGTCTGAAAATAGTTTGAGTATTGATAGTTTCAGGTGAGGCCAGGTTAAATGCTTTCAGTTCACATGATGGAACACAAGAATGCTCTTTAAATTATGAAGTTTCAGCAACATATCATGACCATTCTACCTCTTGAAGACTATCAAATAATTAGATTGCTTACTGGCTGATCAGTTCAGTCCAAGTGACTCTACTTCTGCAGGTGTAGCTACAGCCTGTGGATTTTAATTCTATAGATAAAACAGCAACAATAAATAGTAAATGTATTCATCCATTCCCTTCCTCCACCTTAGTCAAAAACAGAATCAAATAAATAATCACAAACTTAGTTTTGTTTAGTGTGGCCATGTAGATATACCATCCCCTTGACCCAGTTCTTATAAAGATAATACAGTTTGGTAGAGACTAAAGAGAGCTTGTGTGTAAGTAGAAGGACCTAAGTTCAAATTCCAGCTTTGCTACTTATTACCAGCGTACCTAAACCAGTCATTAACCCACTTGTTTTTTAACTGGGGGTTTGTGTAATCTCAAACATCCTTTCAATTCTAAATCTATGATACGCTTATCTTTTTTGACATGAATTAAATAAGGCCTTATTCATAGGCCTTATATATAGGGTGATTCTGGTACCATTATCTATAAAACTCTGCTCGACTAATGTGGCCTTATACAAATTCACCAATAGCTATCCTATATTTTTCAGTGATAATCTTCAATTCTGGTATGCAATTCAGGCAGAAAATGCTTCAGATATCCTGTAAGACCCAAATTAAATCTTTTAGGAACCAGGCTTCTTTATAATAAAGTTGGTTTGGGTGTGAAGGAGAAGTTCTGATCTCTTCCATATGGAGTAAACGATGGTGAGACCTGAAGAAGAGGATGAGGAAACAGTGACACAATCACAGGTAGGGACTTCTTGGGGTTGGTCTGGCTCTTGTGCTGCTTGAAAGCAGGGAAACACTCGTTATTTATTCTTTCTTTTCAACAAGGACCGCTGAGAGTACTGCTGATGTCTTGACTTGCCCATGAATTGGATTTAAGTCAGACCAAGCTGTGTAAAGTCTTCAGTGTCACTCTCTCTTCCAGAGTCATTGAAGTTCAGTGACAAGACAAAGTCAGGATGACTGGTCATGGTCCAGGATATAGTGGATGTCTTCGGCATCCTCAATACCTGCCCAAGTTCTGAGTGCTTCGTTGAGTCTGCTTCAACTGCCTTCATGGATGCTGGGACAAGTTGTTCTTATTTGCCCTTTACACTGGGGAAAGTCTTCACATGCTTAGAATAGCCATTCCCCTAACCCTAAACCAACAGGTTTGAGGTCTCAGCCCAGTTCAGCCTGTCTGCTGAGATAGTTTACCAAGGTGTGGCCATGTGAAAGTTAGGGTTTCTTGAAACCACAGGTGAGAATTAGGTGAAGATGGACACCAAGGGTAGGTGAGGAGATCTGAAAATGACTCTGCAGCCCTCACATCAGGTGTTAATTCTTGCTGAGCACCCCATGCACCCCAACACTTGCACGACCCAGTCACCCCAGCTAAGGCAGAAGCCAACCATTATATCCTTTGTATTATCATTACGCATATTTTTGAAGAGGAAGAGCAAAGAAAGTCAAGGAATTATATGTCAATAGAAGGTGATGCTCGAGTCCTTTGGCAAGGGGAGCCATGACAGATGGACAGCCAGTGTTCTCATGGTACTCTTCCAATGGAAGGAAGTTCTCCAACATGCTGGTGAGCTCCCTCTGGTGAACTTTTGGGAAAATACAAAAAGAAGCACGCAGAATGGGCAGGATGCAAAGTGCAGGATTGGAGGGAATCAGGTAACATTGCTCTGTGCCTTTCATATTCTTCCTACCTCTTATGAGAAACTTTCTGCCAATCAAGTGCAACATTCCAACTTATTCTTTTTCAGTTTTTCTTTTCTTCTTGTTCTAGACTTGGGATTTCTTCTTACAATCATTCATATCAGCAGCTTATTTAGAACTTATAGTCTGAGGTCATTGTTTGGGTGCACTGAAAAGTTAAATAAATTGCCGGTGGTCACACAACAAATATGTGTCAGAGCAAGAATGAAAGCTAAGTTTTCTTGATTTGATCCATAACTTCTTTTTTTTTTTTTAAATACATTTATTTAACTTTTTACATTCATTTTCACAAGATTTTGGGTTCCAAAATTTTCTCCCCATTTG
>JAQQSK010005967.1:0-14658 GCA_028658325.1 Potorous gilbertii
GTTCTCAGGCCCCTCCCACTCTGACAAACCCGTTCTAGGACCCTTCCTCCCTCTGACACCCCCTGTTCTGAGACCCCTCCCCCTGACTTCCCTTGTTTTAGGGCCCCTCCCCCTCTGACACCCCCTGTTCTGAGGCCCCTCTCTGCCCCGACATCCCACGTTCTAGGCTCGGACCCTTCCCCCAACATCCCACGTTCTAGGTGCCCGGGCACCCTCTTTTCTCCCCGCCCCTCGCTCACCTCCGTCTGAATAACGTCGTAGAAATCCCGGCGAAAGTCGGTCACGAACATGGCGCGGGCGGGGGGCTGGGGGCTCCAGCCCAGCCCAGGGGCAGACTCAGACCCGGCCTCCGACTCCGTCCAGGACCCAGATTAGGGGCAGAGGCGCGGAGCCCGGAACTCCCTCAACACTCGCGCCAAAATCGGCCTCTGCCCATTGGCTGCAGGCCGCTCACCAATCGCTGCTGGAACCGCCGGGTTTCCTGAATCATGATTGGAAAAGCGTGAGGGGGCGGGCCTTAGATTCCAGCCAATAGTCGCTTAAAATTTTCTCCCTCTCGTTCTGGGCGACCACGCCCCTCCAGGAGACGATTCATCATCAGTGTCCTTGTTTTGTTGTGCTCACTCTTATGCCGGAAGTTCACTGTCATGCCGGAAGTTCAGGCGCCATCTTTGTTCTGGGCAAACAATCTGATTTCCTCAGAGCTGGACCACAGAAAAAACCGCACTTGGAACAACACTCCATTGAGCAAAAATCATGTAGGCCACTGAAATCGTTTTCATTCAAAATGATCTCCTGATTCCCCTCTTCTGTCATTTTGTTGTCATATTGTTTTCGAAAGTAGTTACCCTTCACTTCCGCCCAAGTTCACAGGGAAGACGAAGTAGGCCGGTGCTACTCGCTTAGCCTTCTGGGTAATGTAGTCTTTAGCGGAGAATGGGAACTACCATAGCATCCTTCGTAGGGGAAAATGTTGTTCAATGACAATCCAAATCTTCGCTATCAACAGAAATACGATCTTTAGTGGATGTGTGGTGAAGGACACATAATTTGTTAATTAGTCAAAGGGACGGGAATGCGTTTGGCTGCATCCACCCCGCCTCACTCCGGAGTCTCCCTTCCCTCCCCCACCCGGCACCCATGAGCCCCTTCCGGCGGGCGCTGCGCAGGCGCGGCTCGGGCCGAGGCTCTTCCGGCAGGCCGCTCGCTCGCTAGCTCGCTCGCTCTCCCTGCCGGGGTTTTCTCCTCCGGAGCCGTAGGCGCCCGGGACCGTGTTCAGCGATGGTAAGCGCCCCGCCGCCCGGGCCTGCTCCCCGGCTCCCGAGCCCGCAGCTCTCCCGGGGCCTGAGTCACCGGCTGGGCCGGTGTGACCTGGGGCTGGGCCGGCCCGGCCTGAGCTCGGCCTTCCAGACGTCGGGAGGCCGCCGCGCGCCCCGTCCCCGAAGGGTCGGCGGCCCCTTCGCTCCCCCTCCCCCGCCTCAGTTTCCTCCGATTTCAGATCACTCCTTTGCCCCCCCAGAAGCCGCTGCGGGGGGGGCCTGGAGGGCGGGCCGTCCGAGCCGCGTGACCCTGGACAAGTCGCTTTCCCGCCGCCTGCCTCGGTTTACTTCTCTGTAAAATGGGGGGAACCGCGTCCCCCGGGGGGCTCGGAATTGTGGGACGCCTCTCCCCTCCCCCCTGTGTTGTGGCTGGGTCACGTCAGTGCGGAGGACGGTGACCCGCCTCGGGCTGGCCTCAGTTTCCTCTTCTGTCAAGCCGGGGACCTGACCCAGAGAATTGACCCAGGTTCACCGTTTGTAGAATCAGGCGTGGCCCTTCTCAGAATCCCCTTAGGGAGGACACAGTCATGGCCCATGGAGGCCGGGGGTGCCCAAGGGAGGGCCCCCAGTGTACCCCACCCTGCCCCTTCTCCCTCCCTTCAGGACCCCAGCCTCACCTGCCCACCCCTGGAGCGTTTGGGGCTTCGTGGTGGGGAGGTGAGGAGGGCGTGGGGGCACCCACCTGGGCTCTTGTCTTGTTTCTGGCGCTTTGCTTGCTGTAGGAGCGGGCACACATCTCTCTGCTTCCCTAAACTTACTCTGTAAAATAGAATAGTTGTGAACAGGCATTTATTAGGCACCTCCTGTATGCCAAGCACCAGGATGAAGCAGCCCCTCCTCACCAGGCTCTCGTGATCCCTCTGTGCACTCTTGCCAAGGGGAAGGGGTTGTTGACCCGTCTTAATGGGGGCTGCCCCTCTTCTTCCAGTGGAGCTCTACTCTGCAGCCCATGGTCAGACTGTTCTTGGAGGACTCACCGTATCCAAAACCACTTTTCCACTGACTCCTTGCTCCTCCCTCATTGCCACTTCATACCCGTGAGGAGCAGTCCTTCCCAGCTGTATTTGTTTAGGTCTGCACAGCAGTCAGTAACCTTGGTTGTGTCCAGAGCCCAGGGCTGTGGCACCTAGGGACATGGGAGTCGTACGTAGGTAACGTGGACTTGGCCTTGGTGAAGTTTGCAGACTACTGGGGGCACTAAGACTTATCCAAAATTAGAGTTCTCTGCATGTGGCAGTCCATAACTATTTACTAAGCACCTCCAGTGTGTGCGAGGGCCTGTGCTAGGGTCTGGGACACAAAAAGGCAAAAGAAATCCCTGCTTCAAGGAGCTTATGCTATAAATAGCTATGGACAATAGTATAATAGAGATCAAGTTTTCTCCTACTTCTTTGAAGAGTTGACCCTTGGCTTGGGTTTTAAAGGATTTGTCATTGTTCAATTGTTGCAGCCTGTGTCTGCCTCTTTGTGATCTCATTTGGGGTTTTCTTGACAGATATTGCAGTGGTTTGGTTGAAATGGCTTGCTCAGGGTCACACAGCTAGTAAGTGTCTGAGGCAGGATTTGAACTCTGGTCTTCTTGACTCTAGGCTTGGTGTTCTACCCACTGGGCCACCCAGCTGCCCTTAAAGGTTAAGTTGGAATGTAAGACTGAGAAGGGAAGGCATTTCAAGCATAGGAAACCACTGGAACCCAAAGCGTTCAGTGGAGGTGGATGGGTGCAGGCGTTGGTTTGGCAGCAAACCAGACATGCTGGGCCGGCTGACCTCTGCAGCTGGTGGAGTGGAGAGCTGAAATGTGGAGCCAAAGGGTCAAGGATTCCAGGCTGGGAGGGACCCTGAAAACTTCCAGATCCACTCAGGGACACCAAGGAAAAGGAAGGAACTTGCTAGGGGTCACACAGGTAGAAAACACGAAGGTGAAAAGTCAGGAGCTCATAGCAGGACAGTGCTGCCAGAGGAGAGACAACTGAGGCCCAGGGGTGGAGACTGGTGAGGTAGAGGGACTGGCCAGCCCAGGAGTGGCTGCAGCTTTGACATGAAGGCCTTCATACTTGAGGTGGCCAGTGCTCAGGGACAGACGAGAGGGATGGAACCTGGCCCAGGGCTCTTTGAAAAAGGGGAAGTGCCCCAACCTGTGCTAGGCAGTGCCTCTTCCACTGGTGACTTGCCCTGAGTCCCATAGCCCAAGGTGGGGCTGGAAGCGGGCAGCTTGCTCTCCACTATCCAATCATCCAGCATCCAGACTCCCAGTGACTTCTCTGGTGATGGAACAAGAATTAGTTTTGAGCGCAGTGAAGGCCGACAGTCATTGGGTTCCAGGACTTACTTTGTAGCCTTCACAAGCCATCTAACTTCCTGAGCCTTGGTTTCTCCATCAGTAAGATGAAAGTGGTAATAGACCCCTTGCTTCAGGTGGTTGTGAGCTTTGAATGTGATATGTTATTCCTGCCCAGTAGTGAAGTCAAATGTTGGTGGGCGGTCCCTCTGGGCCCAACTCCTTGGCCCCAGTGTGTAGCATTCACCCAGAGACTGAGAGAAATGGTTATTAAATAATAAATTGCTGGGTAGATTCCTGACCTTTCCCCAAAATTGACTGCCCCAGACTACCTTATCTAGATCAGGCTGTTGGCCCTGCCTTTCAAGCCTTTAAGCTGAATTCTGGCCCACTTAGGCAGGTTGGGGCCAGAGGCCCTTTGTCTAGATTGCACAAGGCTGGGAGTGACTTTATGAAAGCCTGTGTCATTTCTTGTTAACCCATCAGAGTGGATTGCTACCCTCTTCTAAGGACATATAAGTGTTGAGTGGGTTCCATGAGGGGTCTTTGGCCTTTAACAGCCTTGCTGACCCCTTGTATTAATTATATAGTTGTGTCATTAATTACCCAGAAACTCTTGTTTCTTGAATTTTTTCTACATCACAAGATAGGGAGTGCTTACCCTGACTGTCTTCCTGCGTGCCTCCTTCAGAAAAGGTCAGCTGGTGAAGAAGGTGCCAAGCCCAGAGTGGGACTGAGCTGTTGAATTATTTGGAATGAGTCAGACAGTCCAGGGGAGAGCCCAAGGGAGAGTGTGGGAATTGGCTCTTCAGCTAGTGGACATCTCTCAGCAAGAAAGAAAAGGCAGAGGGTCAGTCACGATGCATGTTTGCCGGGTGACCTCAGACATGATCCTGAGCCTCTGGGCTCCCGTTTCCTCCTCAGGAAACTTGCACTAGCTCAGGGCTTCTTAGCCAGGTTTTGTGGCCATCGAGTGAGGCCTCTGGACCCTTTCAGAGTAATGGAAGAAATGCTGCATTTGAGCTGGACATTGGGAAGAATGAAGAGGCAGGTTTTCCCCCATCCAAGTTCACAGACACCACCTCCCCCACTCTGTTGGTGGACCCCTGGCCTGGATGAATCTAACTCCCATCTGGGCTTTCTGTGATCGATATGGTGACAGCATCTGTCCCAAGGAAAAGTGGTCCTCTTTCTGCAGCTTCTGCTTTTTCTTTGGGCAGTCCTTCAAGTCCTAAGGCAGTCAATCAGTAGACGTTTAATAGGTTCTTACTGTGTGCTTAGAGCTGGGTTAAGCACAATGAGGAGGAAATTAGGCATAGATGGTGGGCTGCCAACAGCGGGGCAGGAGGATTGAGGGAGAGAGGTCATGGATGTGGGAAGGAAGTCCCCAGTAACTGCGTGTTGGGGCAGCCTGGCAGAGACTGGGTGCCCACAGGCCAGGTGATATCTGGTGGTAGAAACATCCATTAAAGGTTAAAGTAGTACAGCCTTGATTCATTTCCTTCTGGGCAGTCACTTAAGTATTATTCGAGGTCAGCTACAAATGGAAACAGCTCTGGCTAGCCTGCACCCTTCCCTTGTCATTAAGCATGTGCCATGCACACGGTGATCTCATTGGGCATCACACTGACTCTGGGAAGTCTGTAGGCCAGGTGTGGTCTCCTTTTCATGGCAAGAGGCTCCCAGAGGTAGACACTGATGGGGCTCACTCCAGGGTATTTCCCTTCCCCTGAGGCCTTTTGCCTTGACTTTAAAGAATACAGGTTAGTAGGAATGCCTCCTAAAAAAAACCATGCACACAGGTCTCTCTCTCTCTCTCTCTCTCTCACTCTCTCACTCATTCACACACACACATACACACACACACACACACACACACACACACACACACACACACACACACGGCTGCATGGGCCCCTGATAGGTTTGGACGCCACACCCTGGTCATGGATCAGCTGCTCTAGCCAGGCCAGGACAAGTTCCTGCCAGCAATGTGGGGTGGAACACACAGGGCTTCTGGAATCATCCAGAAAATACATTTAACTCAATCATGCCAACTCTGAGTCATAGAGTTAATCCATTTTTCACAACTGTTTGCCCCTTTTTGATTTTTCAGCTATTGTTGTGAGTCCAACCAACCTTCATTAAGCAGAGTATTGACCTGGAATGTCTATTAAGTGTGTCTTACATGCCTATGTCTCTCTTTTTTCTCCAGTTTTCTTTCAATATGTTTGATCACCCCATCCCCCGCGTTTTCCAGAACCGCTTCTCCACCCAGTATCGGTGCTTCTCCGTGTCCATGCTTGCAGGACCTAATGACAGGTCAGATGTGGAGAAAGGAGGGAAGAGTATGTGCTTGTTTTTATTTTGACTAATAACTTTTTCTGGCCCATAAATCAGTATTTTCAGTAACCTCCAAAAATACTTATTGTCCATCTGGGTACCTGGATCATTAGTTATAATGAAAAGGGCTGCTTGTCCCAGTTTGCGAAAAATGCAGTCATCACCTTTTGACCAGAGCAGAGGCTTGAACCTCTCCATCTTACCCATAGACTGAGCACCTCCCAGAGTAGACTGAGTACTGTAAAAATCCTTGAGGCATGAATTGTCTGCCATCACAAATTGTTTTGTAAAGAAAGTTTAGTGTAACAAATAGAAAGTCCCTTTGTTTTTATGTCGTCCTTTTAAAAAAATCTTTCTCCTGTTCTCTCTGCAGTAATTATGCCACCCTCAGCCCTGGATCAACTTAGTAAGTATTTTCTAAATTATCTGGTAATTTATTAATAAACATCGCCTGTCCTGTAATGTCCTGATGCATTGTTGAAGTCTTACCTTTGAGGTCAGAGGCCTTGGCTTCTCATCACAGCTGTGGGCTTCATGTCACCTGTGCAGGTCACAACTCCTCCCCCCTTCTCCCCCCCCCAGCATGTAAATGAGAGGGTCAGATGAGCGACCTCACCCTTACAGCACCAATTCAGTGGTCCTAATCATCCGAGCAGCTCCCTTTGTATTATAGTATTTGCGCTCTTATCTGTACTTTGGGGGGGTAGAATGGGGATAATGCCCATTCTGTCTGCATCAAAACTGAGGCTCGAGGAGATGGTGTTACCTGAGTTATCACATGGATTACAGGGGGCTTCGGACAGTATGGCAATTAAAAATTCCGAGAGACATAGTTTCTGGGTAATTTAATCGTATTATTAATAAGGTTAGCACATTATTAATAAAAGGATAGTCATTTAGCCATCTCTTAAACCAAAGACAGTTATGACAGTGGGTTCACATTTCACATACCCACAAAGAGTAGGTGTTCCTGAGGGGTGGCAATCAGCTCTGACTGGATAACACCATGAGAGGTGGGCTATGTGACAGTGAGGGTCTTGGGGTCACAGAGACTTCCCATTTCCATGTCACTTAACCTTGAACCAGACCTGTCTGAGTAAGCACATTGAGCAGGAATGCGCCCATCAGCCCAAACTTAGAATTTCTTTTACTGTCTGGTTAGATCTTGGCTTGGGGAACTCTTTAAGAGGGGTTTCCCATGCTGATTGGTTTCTGGAGGAGGAAGTAGAAAAGGGGGAAAACCTTGGTCCTAATATAATAACTACTTTTTCAGTAGTAGAGGAATATTGATTCCTCACAACAGTTCAGACCCAGTTCTTGTGACTTCCCAGCTCACACTTTCCACTGAACTGCACTGCCTCTTACTAGGATGCTCAGGCAGACAAGGCAGCTGTAAATAAGTGGTCCCAGCTTGAGAGTTCCTGCTAGCAGGGGAATCCAAAGGGGCTAAAAATGCCCCCTCCCAGCTGAGCTGCCACAGTGCCCAAGAAGAGCTTAGAACTTGGAACTGACACAAGGCTCCTGGATCTGGAACCCGTGAAGGAAGGCTGGTTTCCTCAAGTAGCCTGAATGTCTGTGCATTTTAGCCTTTGGGCCTCTTGAAAGCAGACAGAAGGTCAAGGGTAGAAGGGTCTTCAAGCTCATCATCCTTCCTAAAGAAAACAAATTCAAAGGAAAGGACAGTCTCAAGATCCCTCAGGAGCAGCCCTAGGGTATCTTCCCACCTCTCAAGTGGCTGCTGAGGGGCTCCTTCTTCCCTGACACTTGGTCCTTGGCCATGTTGTTGGGAGCCCTTTCTCAGGATGCATCATCTCCACAACTCTATTGTATGTAAGTGCCTGGGAATTCTCTCTGTAGCCTTTGTAGCTCATGTACAACAACCCTTGTGGGCTACACAAATCTTCCTGCAAGGAGGCTGCAAGTAAGAAAGGTAGCAGCAATAATGAAGATGGTAGCTGGCATCTCCAGGGCACTCACCAACACAGTACCCATTGCTGATCACCGCAACCCCAGGCTGGACACTGACTGGCCATTGCTGTTCCCGTTCTGCTGATGAGAAGTGCAAGGTTCAGAGGGCTAGACCAGGAGTGACAGAGTCTGTGTCCTGATGTGCCACTGCTGCCTCCCAAGATGAGGAAGTCTTGGGGCATATGCCATGTGCCAGTGCCCAACCCTAGTCCGGGAGCCAGCTTCATCTGTGTAACTGAAGTGTGCCCCGGGATCATCCCTATCCCACCTTGTCCACGGGGCTGAGACATGACTTGTAGCATGTCCAGGGGATTTGGAGTCGAGAGAATCTGTGTTCAAAACCAGCCTCTGCTGTTTTCTGGCTGTGCACACTTAACCTCACTGAGCCTTCCCCTTCTTCAAAATCAGGTCATAGGACTAATTATTGCCAAGATCCTTTCTAGTTGTAAGGCCAGGCTGGGTCAGCATCAGAGTTTCTGCATAAGACCTGAATCTGAGACTGGAGACAGAAGGAACAGTCTAGCTGTGGAGCCAAGATTCAGCCTGAGAGAGGCTTTCGCACCCTGGGGAGCAGGATTCAGGCAGGGACTGCCTCTGTCAATTCAGCTTGTTCAGAAGAAAGCTTCATCCCCCTGTGGAGTCTTAGGGGAAGATCCTCTTCTCTCCTTGCCCCAGGAAGATGTGGGAGCCCGGTATTGACCCTTCGACCTTGCACTTTCTCATCTCAAGGTCCCAGAGAATCTCAGACTTTCACAGCCATTTTTGACCTCAGTCTCATAGGGAAACAACAGACAGTCCTGAAACGGAAGAGTAGCTAGCACTGAGTTGTGGCGCCCATGCTTCATAAGTTCAGAGAAGGGAGAGATCAGTGAAGGGGTTGGAGAACTGGAGCTGAACAAAGACATGGGGAGGGGAGGCTACTTGTTTGGGAGGCAGAAGAGGGCACGCCACCTTAGCAGCGCCAGAGCTGTGTCTTCTTCCCCCAAGGCAGTGATTTTTGGGTGCTTCTTTTGGACGCTGAGAGGGAGCAAGGAATCCTGTGTAGCAGGGCTGTGCTAAACTCTACCTTAGGAAGCGTACATGTAATTGCAAAAAAACTGGGTGAAAGGTTTGGTATAACTAGAGAAGCAGCAAAAAAGTGCTCCTGGTATGTGCTGCGCTGCATTTGGCCTTGGAGCACTTCTCTGGCTGGCTGTGTCAGTGGTGGGGAGCCTCCTGGGCAGCCAGGACAGCTTGTACATCTCCAGAGACAACCTTGAAGATCACCAGGTCCTAACTCCACATTTTACAAATGAGGAATCCTCAAACCAGAGAGGGTAATGACTCGTTTGACATTAGTAAGTAGTAGAAGCAAATCTGAACCCAGGCCCTCTGACTCCTGATCCTCCAGTGACTTGCTCCTTTATCAGTTTCTCCCCCAGAGCACTGCTTCTTCCCATCCCCCCTCCTACACGGAACACAAACACATCGCCCTAGATGACTCAGTAAACCAAAAGTGGCAGTGTGTGGCCATCTCATTGCTTCAAACTTTGGCAAGTAGTTGGAGAAGAGGCAGGCCTGAGCTGGAGGCTGAAGGCCCTGCAACCACTCCTCTGAGGCTGCCCGGAGCTCTGGAATGATTCACTTCTGGCCAGGCCTTGGCCACTTGAGCCTAGCTCGCACCTGGAGATGGGAAATGTGGTGGCCAGGCGTGAGGGTGAAGTGACCTGTTTTAGGAAGGGTCTATTTTTCTTTTTTTTTATTTTGTCACTTTATTTTTTTTCTTTGTTTTTATTTCATTTATTTTCAGTGTTCCACAGTTATTACCATATACCTTAGATTTTTTCCCCTCCCTCCCCCTCCTTTTCCCCCTACCTTCCCTTCCCTCTCCATAACAGCATAGTTTTATATAGGTTCTACACATATATTCCTTTCAAGTACATTTTCACCATAGTCATGTTGCATAGAAGAATTAAAATGAATGGGAGAATCCATATAACAAAACAAAAGAAAATGATCTGCTACATTCTGCGATTGAATTCCATTGGGAGTTTTGCATTACAGTGGAGTTCTAAGTCTACCTGAAAAAACCCTCCCACACTGTAGTTGATTCTGTGTACAAAGTTCTCCTGGTTCTGCTCCTTTCCCTCAGCATCAGATCATATAAGTCTTTCCAGGAGGCACCTGTTTCTATTCTGTCTCCTGATATATGGAGGGGAGGGGAATGACCAAGGACATTAGGAGACAATATTATGATGAACTTGGCTCTTCTCTCTAACCAACACTAGCCCCTCTGGCACCCACAGGCTTTGTGTCTTACACAACCTTCTTTTCTTCTAGGTCGACTTAATATCACCTATCCCATGTTGTTCAAACTGACCAATAAAAACTCCGACAGGATGACCCACTGTGGCGTGTTGGAGTTTGTGGCAGATGAGGGTATTTGCTATCTTCCCCACTGGGTGAGTAATTCAAGGCTAAAGTCATTCCCTGACCTACCCAAAGTGACCCACGATGCACTGGGTCCATAGAGTCAGCAGATAGTGTCTGTAGCATATGGCCCTGGGGTTTCTCAAAGGCACAGTCTGTTGTGGGCATGTGGTGCTGTGGGCCCAGTCATGGATGGATGGACTATTGATCAACTAAGGACTTGGACAAAGCTAAGGGTGAAATCCTCCCCCATTTGCAGGCAGCCCAGAGCTAAGAGGGAACAGCCAAAATTCTTAAAGTTCTAGTTTAATCTCAGAAGCAGGACTCACCTTGGAGGAGCTACCAGTGAAAAGAATTCCTGGGCCAGAGGGACTTCCAGTCAAATCTGAAGAGATCTTGTGAGGCTGAATCTACTTCACTAATGTGAGGGGAATCACAGGAAAGTCACTGACCTAAAAGTCAGTGGGGAGACCAAGAGAGCAGGGTAGTTCTGAGCTGCAGCTCAGCATGAGTCATCAGTTATGGGAGCATGTTCAGATCCATGAAAAACTCCCTGGGACTGGCAGGCCCCTCTGGAGAACAGTCACATGCAGGCAGCCAGGGGATCTGGGGCCTTGGGTGGGCCATCAGAGGGCTGGGGAGCGGGAAGGTGATATGTGGCAAATGGATGTCTCTGAGTATTTGAAGGTCTGTCCTGGGTAAGCTTCCTGCTGCTTGGCCTCTAAGAACAGAACTGGGAGCAGTGCAGACAGGCCAGTGCAGTCTTGATGCCAGGAGAAGCTCATTCCCATTATCCAAATCTGCCCATTATCCTGGGCACCACCTCAGGGGAGAGGGGGCCACCCCTCACTGGAAATCTTCAGGCCGAGGTTGGCTGAACACTAGCCCCATAGGACCCCTCCCAACCCCGAGCCTTGGACCAGCCTTACTAATGGGGAGACACTGTAGCACATGCCAAGGTCATCCCAAAGGACTGCAGGATGGCATTTTGTACCAGCAGGGAGAGCATCTCTACTGATGAGATCACACCTGCCCTTGAGGCTTTGTAGTAAGTTATTGTTGGTCTGCTGATACCATATTTTGAGCCCCATGTCAATACTTGGCCCATCTCCCTGCAGCACCTCCCAGGTGCCTGGCCCAGCTAAGTGCTCTGCACATCTAACCTCATGTGGATCCTCACAACAGCCCTGGGAAGCTGGTGGTATTGTTGTCCTCATTTTACAGATGAGGAAACTGAGGCTGGCGGAAGTAAAGTGCCTCAGCCAGGAACTGTGTGATTTAAAGGGAGAATGCTTGTCCTGAGGCCAGCCTCCAGGCATTTATCCCGGCTCTGCCCCCGCTCTCCCTCCTCATCTCAGGTCCCAGCCCAAACTGCACCTTCCTCATGATGCCTTTCCTGGTGGCCCTCAGTGCTCCTGGCTCCCTGTACTGCTTCTCTCCAGCTGATCCATCTGTGTCTTCCCTCTGAGACCAGGAGCTCCAAGGGCCTCATGCTTACTACCTGACTGAACAAATTTTAATCCTGCATGTGCCACAAAACCACATATTTCACCTCACTGAACCTCAGTTTCCTTTTCTCTCAAGTGAAGAGTTGGACCGAGTAACCTTTGAGATCTGCTCAGCTTGTCTCAGAGTAAAGTTGTATTTGCTTAAGGAAACCCCTGACCTTAGAGCCTCTGGCTCGTATCCTCCAGCTACCTCTTGGCCCATGAGCCGTATTCAGAATGAAGATGGTGCCAGACCATATGGCTGCAGAGACTCAGGTTCCAAACCCAAATGACTTCTCCTAAGCCAGTTTCTCCATCTCTGAAAGGGGACTAAAAACTCCTGGGCCACTCCTGGCACAGAGCCTGCCCTCGTTTCCCTTCCGAGTTCACAATGCACACTTCCTGTCAGGTTGGCGGGACGTTCAGCTGAAACTGGGCAGGCATTGGGGTTGCCTTGTCACTACCGGCCCCAGAGCCTGCATTCCCATCTCCAGTGCCAGAAAACCTTTGGCCGTGTCTAACAAGTGGCCGATGGTGAAACTACAGTTTACAGGCAATCAACATGTAAGGTCACACAGCTAGGAAGGGTTAGAGCCAGGACTTGAGCCCAGGTCTTCTGACTCCTGAGTCCCAAGTCTCTGCTCTTAGCCCATGCTGAGGGAAGGACTTTGGAAATGTTTGAATCCTTCAGGCATTAAGGAATGCTCAGGGCAGCCAGGTGGGTGCTAAGGCTGGAGATACAAGTGAGCAGCGGGAGCCAGCATTTTTGCGACCAGGGTGTTGATCCCCAGCCCACCCTGCCTTCCAGCGGGCAACAGGAAAGACTTCCAGCAGCCATCCCAGGGCTCCGACTCCCTGCCTGTCCAAGCTCTCAGCCTTCATCGTCATTGTTCCTTGACCCCCATCTCTAAGGCAACGGTAGAGGCCAGCCCCTGGGCCTGGGATCCTTCCTCACCCTGGCTTCTACTCCCTGTCTGCTGGCCTAGCCCTTTGTCTCAGGCAGCATCTTCTGTCTTATGCTGACGTCAGGTCTTCCAGGAAGATTGCACTCCATTCACTGCCTCTGTTTCTACCCCCCAGCACTCTGCTCCCTTTGGAGCCTTTTCCCGTTACCTCTTTCTGGCTTTCAATAGGCAGTCTGGTGATTGAATGAACAGTAGTGGACCTGAAGTCAAATCCTGCCATGGACATTAGCAAGTCTTTGGACTGCTTTCTGCCTCAGTTCCTTCATCTGTAAAATGGGAACAATAACAGCACCTGAACCATAGGGCTGTTAGGAGAACAAAACAAGATGTGATTTTCATTTTTTATGCTGGTGCCACCTCACTTCTGGCTAATGCCCTCCCATCTTTTTGTTCTCGCTCTCTGGCTGACTGCTTTGTCTCCTCATCCATTAGGTGGTTCCCTTACAGTAGGTATTCCCCGAGGCTCTATCCTGGCCCCCATCTCCCCTCTCCTTGTGTCTGCTTCAAGGCAGGCAGCTGATCATGATCCTCTCCTGCTTATAACTCTTTGTGGTTCACCAGTACCTCCAGGATAAAACACTGGTGCCTCACTTGGACTGCAGGCCTTCTCCCCGCAGGCTCCCAAGTGCTTCTCCATCCTTATTTCCTTCCGCTGCTGTCCCCATACCCCCTCAGCACCCCTGGACATGGCACATCCCCTTCTACCTGCGTTTGCACAGACTGATCCCTGTGTCTGCAGTGTTTGCTCTCCTCATCTTCCCGGCCCAGAATCCTTGTCTGCCCTCCAGCCCAGGTGCCACCTCCTCGGCCTCTGTGTTCTATATTCAAGCATATGTCATGTCCCTCAGAGAAGGGGCAGCTCCTTGAGAACAGGAACTATTGTGCCTTACTTTGTATCCCCAGCACTTACCACAGCACCTGGCACATGACAGGAGCTTTTTAAAGATTTATTGATTGACCTGGAAACATAAAAGACAAAACTGGAACAATGTCTTCTGTGCCCTCAGGTCTGGAAAGGAGCCCTCTGACCTAGGCTACTGACCCTGAGCCTGGTCCCTGTTCCCAGCCAGACTCCTCAAATGGAATGCTCCAGAGTACGTTTTATCTGCCTCCTTTACACAGGCATTAATCTCGGCTTTGAAATGCTGGTGCCTTCTGATTGGTTGTCTCCCCCCCATCTCATTTTCTGCCAGGAGTGTTTTGTGTCCAGTCCCTGTTGGTGAGGGCCCCTCCCTTGGGTGGGAATCAGGAAGCGGCCAATTCGCTCAGAGGACAGGTCAAGGTAGGATCCAAGCCTGCTGGGCTCCTTCGTCCTCAGCCTTCCTCCTACTTCTGCTGACTTCCCCATCTCAGCTCATTCTGTCAAGACAACTCCCATACCTACCAAGCTCAGCTCCAGGGCCACGGTGACCACAGCTGTCCCTTGGTGTCATGTCCCCCATAGCCTGACCCAGGGGAAGGGACCAAGGCTCTTGCCCTGGGGCCCCTTCTCATACAGTTGGCAGTGTTGATGTCTGTGCAGATAGGAGGCATGGGATTCTAGCCAGGACTTGAGGGGAAGCAAAGTCTCCCCCTGATGTTTGGGTTAATCCCAAATGCTGACACTGTCGCATTCTTGTGTCAGGGCTATGGATCCCAGCACCTTCTGGGTCCTTAGAATGTGGAGTAGACCAGAGATCACAGTCATTTAAAGAGAAAGAATGCCAGCCTTGAGGCCAGGAGAGCTGAGTGCCTTCTAGCTCCACCATTTACCAAGGGTGACTTTTGTTTTACATTTAACTTCTTTTCCCTCAATTACATATGAACAAAACTTTTTACATTTTTTTTTAATTTTTATTTTATTTATTTATAAATGTTCTACAATCACTTCCTTAAAATTAAGATTTTATA
>JAQQSK010005968.1:0-14658 GCA_028658325.1 Potorous gilbertii
TGGAGTTGATTTTGACATCTCTGGGTCATTTGTAGGCAGGCAGTGGCTAAGGACTGAATTTTTTCACTGGTTACTGAGCCTAGAATAGCTTCCCACTGTGTAGATTGTAAAAGGAGATATAATTCCCCCCTTCCCTCTTCTTCCTCTTTCTTAGACATGTCTTAGAACTATGTCTGCGACTTCTTGAGGGAAGTATACTTCCCCCACTCCCAATTATGACAGCTCTTCACAAAGGTCAGCTAGAATATATGGGAGCAGTCTGCCTAGCAAAATTTATATAGGATGAGAAAGCATGAATGGATCATAATCTGCATTGGTGAGGGGAATACCCATAGTGATTAGATCATTGGACCTTAGAAGGACCAAATTAGTATTCTTCCTATAAAGTCATCTCTGTCATACCAGAAAACTGGAGTCCTCATTTGTTTTTTACTTCTCAGAGAAGTAAGCTTTGATCTTTTCTTTTCTGGGACCAATCCTCAAAGCCTTCCAGGCCATTGCCTTACTATGCTACCACATCCTCATACCCTATCTCTTTTTCTCCAACAATCCTTTATGCATTATCTTCTCACATTAGAATGTGAGGTATTTGAAAGCAAGGACTGCCTTGCTTGTATTTCCATCCCCAGCACTTAGCACTCAGTGTCTGACATGATGTAAGTGCTTAATAACTTCTTTATTGTTTTCTATGTCTAGCTAGGTGGCATAGTTGATAGAGGTCTAGAGTTGGATGGAAAGTTGAAAAGAGAAAAAGAGACTATATATATATTTTGGCAATGGACTGTCTTTATTCTCATATGAAGGTACCACCTATATAAACTTGCTTGGTTGCAAATATAGCTGAAGCCCAGAGAGTTCAGCCTTCAAATTGTCAGAGTCTTCACCCAGATTTCTAGAATCAGATAAAGAGCTTGCAACAACGGGTTCACATAAGACTACGGTAGCTGGGGAAACAGACAACATACAGATATTCTGTTATCTTCATGCTTCAAGATTTTAACTTACTTATCCTCTTAAATTTACCTACCTGTTACATAAAGTTAACACAGCCCTTACCAGACCTACCCTCCAAGGTGATTAAAGAGTGAGGACAGACACAGGGGAACCTAATTCCCAGAGAGCTTGTTGGTATTGTATTGACTTAATTGCACCAATGCATTGACTACTACAATTCTCTTCTGCCCTTGACTCTCATCAGTAATCTCTATATCAAGGGTTTCCAAATTTTTTGTAACCCTTAGCTTTAACTAACCTTTCAATATCCCCTATTCAATATGAAAGGAAATAAATTCTAGAGATTACCATATATATTTATGTACAAATAAAACACAATAGATGATTCATTTTTCATCAGTAAACTTTATTTGGTTCATATGTTTTTAGTATTATTATTACTTTTGAATATTTCAACAGTGTCATATATTTGGCCACCAAATATTCCACATACTTCCTTATCACATTTCCCTTATCCCCTAGAGATATGTTTATCCAGATTGGGAACTTGGAATGATGCTAAGCATCACTCTGACCACAATGTTAATTTCATGTTTCCCATATTCTGTATATGCCATTTTTGGCACTTTGTCCCAAATGCCCACGTGCTCCATCTTTTACCACCCTGACAAAAACAATTACTTGTGTGACAGAAGAGTGAGAAAAGAACTGGCCATGGACATAGAGGACATGGCTTCAAATTCTGTCCATGTTATTTAATATCTCTGGAACTTCGTCAATCACTTGTCCTCCAAGGCCTTAATCTCCTCAACCATATAACAAGGATTTTGGACTAATTGGAATCAGAGGTCTCTTTAAAGCTCTAGATTTATGATTGTATGTGCCAGCACCAAAAAAAAAAAAGTGTTGATTCTTTTTTACACAACAAGAAGTAATTAATAATTCTGGACAACTCCAAACTCCTTTCATGAATAGCTATCAGATTTTAAAATCAGGAGTCCCCAGATTTTCATGTGAACAATGACTAGGCTGATGCTATTATTTTTACTTATACAGAAATTGTTTAATGAAATTTTGTACTAACATTTTTTTTTGAGGTGGAGAAAACCTCCCTGCTATTTTCTTTTATCTACTTCTAAAAGGTTCCCCTGTCTGTTTGATTTCATTGTCTGCCTCCCCACATCCATAGGAGAAAGACAGATGACCCATCTAGTCAATATAAACGTATCAAAGTCTCAAGGAATAAGATTGGGCTGCCCAGAACATCATTTTACTTACACCCTTGGTAGCATGAGTCTCTTTATTCATTCCTCAGTCTTCTCTGGTTTTAAATCTCTTTATCACTACCTTGTACTTCAGTGAAGCCATCAAACTCCTTTTCTTGACCTGATTCTGCCTCTGTTTTATAGTGTTACTTGGACTCTTTACTTGGACTCCATATTACTTTCCTCAGGAGGAAGCATTCACTCAGATACAGTGACTGTCCTAATCACTTACAACTATTGACACCCAACAGGGGATCCAACAAGGCTGACCCAATAAAATATGGTTCTTAAATAGGTGTTTGCCTTTACTGTTAATAAAATTACCCTTCTACTGCTTTCCTTTAGCACTTTAGAGTTCCTGTGCATATCAAAATAAAATGATCTTATACACTCTTTCACAAGAAGGTAGAGATAACTGATAAAGTTTAATGTATTGACTTTCCTAAGGACAGACTCCTTTTAATAAAGTGCAAATGAATTAATTTGTCATTACAGAAATGTAAATAATGTCACTGTAGTGATTCAGGCAAGCAGGTAATTTACCTATGGTACAACGCAAGATGCCTTCCCTATGACCTTGAAATAATATCACCTAGGTAATTGTTTACTTGTTAGTAGACTTTGGGAGGATCATGTATTAAATACACCATCTTCTTTCAGATTCTTCTTAGGAAATCCTTAGAAATGTCTCTAAAGCATGAAGTTCTATCAATTTATTTTGTTCTTTTGACCAGAGATTACTGTAATTCCTTAGGTGAACTGTTTTTTTCAATATTGTAACCACTATTTAAGCTTCATAAAATACAGACATGGAACATGTCTTTAAAAATCAGGTATTCTACATTATTATAACAAAGTCAAGGAACCATGGTAACTTGGGCAATGCCATCTGATGCTTCCTTTCCCCCCATCTAAAAATGTAAAGGACCACTGTTTCATAAATACTGATTTCCAGAAAAAAGTCAAAATTTCTTTAGAATTCAAGTTTTGTATAATGTGTAATATGTCTGAGCTGAAAAAGAGAGAGAGCTTATAAATTATTACTTAAATTATCCTTTATGTGGAGTGATCTGTGTCAATTCCCTACCAACTTCATTCCCCATTTCTCTTTTTCTTTCCCTCTAAAGCCTATATTAAATATGTAGATTAAGAAATAGCTTTCAGTTCCATATTGAAAGTTCATTACATGGGTGTACTTTATATATCAATGTCTCAAAGTCCTTTCATCACTATATTACTGTGCCATCTCATTATGATAATCACTCAATGATTTTCTTCCTCTGTAATTGCAAGGATAATAGAAAGCAGAAATTAAAAATAAAGGAAGAATCATAGAAAGTTTCACTGACCAAGACAATTCTTTGCAGCTTAAAGAAACTTCTGGTCACTCCTTTAATGTAAGCATGACTGAATTACAAGACCATCTCTTCATACTCTTACACTGTTTCTTTCTCTGTCCTGAAGCATTTTTGCTGAACTTATTCTTCTTCCATATATAAAACTGTTGTATTTTTTTAAGTATTCGAACCATGGAGTTGACTGACCACATTCATTCTTTTGCAATGAATTTGCTGTTGTTGGGCATGAGTTAATGGATAAGAATCTTTCTACTTTTTATTATGCATTTATATGTTCATAGGTATAACATATTCCCAATGAAATCTTCTTTTCCACTATTTTAAAGTATCATTTAGTACAATAGCTTTCCTAGCAAACTAGTAATTGTCAAAGTTATGTCACTCATGGATTACCAAATCGAAAAAAAGAAATATTTAAACTTGCCCATTACTTTCCAAACCACCTTGTGCTCATTTGGTTGTTTCCCTTAAATTTCATGGTGACTTTTCTTCTAGACCAGTGAGTACCCTCCAGAGTGTCTTTTCCTGTTTAATAGAGCATCCAGAAAATCTAAAATTTTAATATTCAAAGCCACTGAAACAAACATTTTTTTGGTTTTGTTTTGAGAATGTCCTATTAGGTATGAAGACCAACCTTGAACAATTCTATCAGTGAGGCAATAATTTCCTATGACAACTGTGATTTTGCTTAATGTGTTCTCTAATTCAGAAATTTTTCTCTTGCATTTAGCTTACATATTTTCTACTGCACTATAAGTCCATTATCTCTTTTTCTACCATAACTTAATGAGAATAATTACCATCTTTTTTCAGTCCTAGACATTAATGGTAGACTTGGGAAACTTTATCATAATAGAAAATGTATGTCGCAGTCCAGTACCAAGGTAATTACTCAGGTTTTCCTTTCAATCTTTGAAATATGGTAATATAGTTTATCCTTTACTATTTTATACATAGTTTGAAAAGATAGACTCTTTTAAATGATTTATACAGATTAATATTACAATTTCCTCCTGATCCTCCTGATGTAATTTATAATGTCTGATTGAAGGGCACCTTAACTTATTTTATCTCAGAAAATATTTAAGGCATATATTTGATGCTATGTTAACTTCTCTATGATTTGGATGGTTGCCTTGCTCTAACCCTACTGCCATTTATCCATTTCTGAAGCCTGCCCTTCATATACATATACCACTCACCCATCCACCTATTGATCTCTCTATCCATCCATCAATCCATCCATCCTTCTCAACAGTGATATCATCAATGTGGTATTCCTTAAATACAGCAAAATTTTATTCTTTTATCATCTATTTTTCTATGGCTGTAGTTATCCTGACAAGAGACCTATAATATGATAAAATTGGAGTTCCTATTTATATAGCACTCTCAGGTCAACAAAATCTTTCTTCTCTAACAACAACCTGGTTGTTGAGGCATAGCATGTTATATTATTCCAATTTTGCAAGTGAAGAAATTGATGCTCAGGAAGCTGAAGTGGCTTATCAAGGTTAAAACAAACAAATAAACAAAAAAGCCTAGTAAATAACAGGCTTAGAATTCAAAGTAAGGTCCTTAGTATCTAAATAAAGGGTATTTCCCCTGTACTGCACTGCTTTACATGAAAATAAAATAGATGTACGGAGAATGTTTTTATTCAATTTTAAATATCTTGTATGAACTCATTGACTTATCATCATAAAAATTATATATTTCATAAACTCCTTAAGGATATTTTTATTCATTCTGAAAATTTGAATTTCTTATCTCTTACATAAAAATGACAAAATGACAAAATAATTGCCTTTAAGCTGGAATGATATTTAATTTAAATACAAACTCACATATATGTATTTGAATTATGTTGTATTGTGTGTATGTTACTATGTATACATAGATATTATATAAATATTTATATATGCATACATACTTGAACTGATAATTATTGATGTAAGCAAAACCAGGAAGATAGTATACCCAATGATTGCAACAATATAAATGAATGGAACAAAAATCCAACATGAAACTTACAGCCATATAATGAAGAATCCTTTGTAGAGGTAGGGGTCAAGATTCTAAAACAGGTCATATAATATATTGCAGATGGTTTTCAATGTTTAGATGGTTTTAATGATTCTTTCCTTTATTTTAATCCTTGTTATTAAGGATTGCTCATGGAAACACGTAATATAAATTCCAGAGCTTGATGCCAATCAGGATGAGTTTATTTTCCTTCCAAAGAATCTAGGCTAGGGCTTCAAAGAGCAGGTGATGCACTATATAGCCCACTTGACCTATAGTCATGAAGAACTGAGTGGAAATCTGGCATCAGATATTTGTAAGCTTTGAGAGCCTAGGAAAATCACTTACATTCTGTTTCAGTTTCCTTATCTATAAAATGGGTGTGTGAATAGCAACCACCTCTTAAAGTTGACTTAAGGGTCAAACAATATAATATTTGTAAAGTCCTATGCAAAACATTGTGAATCATCGTTATTGCTATTGTCTCAGGGTGCTAAATGTGATTGGCTAAAATGCCAGGTGAGTGCCCAGTTAGAAACCGCACCCAAGTTTATTTCCTTTCTGAAGCGAGTTCATACCATAAGGTGATGCTATGATATTGGAGGATTGAACAACCTTTTGGAAAAGATGAGACTAACTAAAGAAAGCAGGGGAAAAGTATTGACTCTATTTGGACAACCATGAATCCTAACTTTATTTTCAATATATTTTATGTGGGATTTATTTTGTGCTGTATCTGATTTGAGGGTCGTTGCCAGTCATCCTAACCTATGTCTTGGAGTCCAGGGACTCTGGAGGAGAGAGTAAGGCTGATGACTGCACAGCTTGCCCTTGCTTAAATCCAATTCACTTGTTAGTCAAGACAGTAACCTCCTGATGTCATTGTTCCTCTGAGAATGAAGGACAAACAAAAACATGAAATGGATTGTTACCTTTGGTATTTATCTAAGATTTGAGGTTCATTCTACCTTAGATGTGAAATAGAATCAAGATATGTATTATATACAATTTCCCATGAGCTATTCTTAGTTGACATAGAATGAGATAAAAGATTTTGTGAGCTTTCGCCAAGATTAGACACAATCTTAAGTATGAACAAAACTTTGGGTGTTGGGAAAAAGGTTATATTTGATAAAGCTTTTAGGGGAAAGACAAACATAAAGTCTGACTTATCTGTGGGGCAACACAATACCATGATATTCTTCCTCTCTCACTTTGCATGTGCCTTTCTATCTCTCTCTCTCTGTGTTTCTGACTCTGAGTCTCTCTTTCTTTGTCTCTCTGTCTCTGTCTCTCTTTCTCCCCTCCACTCCCAGTATTTAGAAGAGTGTTAGCATAAACTAAGATTTTTTTGCTTTTCTTTTTGTTTCAGTTTTTTTTTTGGTTTGTTTGTTTGTTTATACATTTAGTAGATACTTGTTCAGTACTTCAATAAATCAACAATCTCATGGATTTGGACACTCTTTCCAATAGTGCAGATTACAACCCAAGTATGCTTTCTTATTCTTTTCTCTTGTCCATATCATTTGGTAACTATTGCATTGATGAGCTGCCCCAAACCCAAGTCCTTCCTCCAGACTTTTCATTAGTTTTTGGATAGCACAGAAATTTTTATGGTGTTGATTTGTTATCCTCTGCTCTTACTTCATGATTGGTTTTCCTATTCTTTTGAGTTTATGTGAAATAAATTCATAAAGACTGAATATAACAACATGGGCTAACATTAGCTTTTCCATAACTTTGCATTTGAAGTAACTATTAATCTTTTTAAAATTTATTTTATTCTGTACTTAAGAAATAAAATAAGCGTTTCTACAGCAGAATAGAAAAAATGATTGTACACGAGCCTGCAAATCTATTATATATACCTTGCTATTCCTTTTAAATATATGATAAAATTATCATGAGACTTTCTTTCCCTCTTTTTCTTCCCTCCTCCCCATCCTAGAGATGGCTACCATTAGACACAAATATGTGTCATACATATACACATAGATGAATATATGTATGTTTACATATGTGTATGTGTATGTGTATATCTATCTATCTATATATCTATGGATGTATACACATCCATAGATACATATGCACACACACACACACACACACACACACACACACACACATATATATATATATATATATACATATATATTTCTATTTATCAGTTGTTTCTCTGGATACAGATGGTGTTTTCTTTCATATGTCGTTTGTAGTTCATGTTGGTATTTATAATAGTCAAAATGACTTAGTCACTCAAAGTTGTTCTTAAAACAATATTGCCATTACTCTATACTATATTCTTTTGGTTCTTAGAAATAAGTGGACAACTTATAAAGACATCCCTGGGCACACTGCCTCTTTGAAGTTCGTTGATGTAGTTGACCTACAAGTGGAATATTCTCATCACATTAAATTTTCTTAGAGATTATTTTAAATGAACTCTCTCAAGGAAGTTGAGTGAGACTTTATTTGGCTGTTGTCAAAATATTCATGGCTTTTCTTCAACTCTTATGTACACTGTATTTTTCTCTCAAGAAAAAAAAAACTGCTTAGTTTAAGAATGTAAAATATTACATTTCTTCATTCATTTAAAATTAAATAATACACAGCACTCTAGAAAATTGAATTTTGTCATTTAATGCATATGTGATTTAGTAAAAGTCACTCACTCTTCTGGAGTCTTAGTTTCCTTATGTATATAATAAGTTAAACTAGATCCAATATCCTTCCCATTCTAAATGCTTTCTTTTTGGTCCTATAAATTTTAAAGTAACAATAAATAGTATTTGTCTAGTAGTTTTACATAGTAAAAAGTTTTCTTGAATCTATACTTCATTATTTCCTATTTTCAAGATAAAAAAAATTGAGGATTTGTTAGATTAAGTAACTTGTCTAAGAGTAAATAGCTAATAAAGAGAGAAGCCCAAATCCATTCTAAACTTCAAATTCAATGCATCTTCTACTATTATTTCCAGATTGTGAAGATTAAGTTTACTTTAGGATCTAGCTTGGAGGCAGCTATGATGAAGATTGAGATAATATATCTAAAATGTTTTACAAACTTCAACATATAATATAAATGTTAGCTGTTATTATTAGTTTTTGTTGTAGTTACATGTTTAAAAAAACCTTACCTTCCTTCCTTAACAGTTAGATGCAGTTTATATGATTTTATTTTTCAATGTTCCATAGTAAATAATGGAAATAAAATTATCATTAATTTTGGAACATGAAAAATCCAAACTTTCCACACTCAGCAAAGTATGAGAGGCATAGGGCAATAAATTTCTACTAAGTGGATGGAAAAACAAAAGAAAACAAAGTGAGCGTCACATTGTAGAGTCCTACTATGATTTTTCTTTGTTTTTGAATAATATATGTGTAATTATTCTTCCTAGAACTATCACAGCTTGATTTGATATAATCGTTCTAATTTATATGGCAAAAAATTCCCCCTCATTTGTGCTGATAAAATGCAATCCATGACAACTCCAATCCTGTGTTTTTAATGCAACTCAAAAAGCTGTCTGCAATAACGGAATGTATTAGGGACACTAAAAACTGATAGCACTACATTTTTGTTAAGTCTTTGGACTATTTAGCTGATGAGGAAAATATGTACTGTATTTTCTGATTCAATTTAACAAACATTTATTATGTCTTCTCTAAGTAAAGCATTGTATTGGGTGCTTGTGATGCAAAGAGCATCACACATTCATGAGAGATTTTTCTTTCAATGATATGAATTATTCAGGTCAAAAAATTTGTATTCTATAGAAACATAAGCCATAATGCATAGACCACATAAAATTGTTTTGACTCTAAAGAATATACAGACATTTCATAATTGGAAAGAGAGCTAGAGAGATGAAAAAAAGACAGAAGAAGAAACATAGAGAATGAAGATGCCTACATACGTATGTATATTGTTGTTGTTCAGTCATTCAGTCATGTCCAAAGCTTCTAGCAAAGGTTCTGGAGTTGTTTGCTGATTCTTTCTCCAGTTTATTATACAGATGAAGATAAGGCAAACAGGGTTAAGTGACTTGCTCTGGTCACATTCCTAGGAAGTATCTGAGCCTAGATTTGAACCCACCTTCCTGTTTCTAAGCCTGACACTCTATCTACTTCAAGTGATACATTCCTAAATGGTTATATGGACTATATGTACCAGACCCGTGGTATAGGCTTTAGATATTGTATTAGTCTGATCAGACACAATGTCCATTGCCTTGATATGGTGATGTCATTTTAGTTCTCTTTGATTACAAGGGAACAACTAATCATCATGCCTTTCGCAAAAGTGGGTACTCAGCCTCTTTCATGTAGAAAGTATAACAGATAAATACATTGTACCTGTTTGCCAACACCTATTGCGCATAAATGAGAAAGAAGATACTAAATGTAAGAAATCAACTTTTTATCTGTTTTTTATTATACAGCAGAGGAATAATTTAGACTGTTTAGTGATACTGAAACAATTGGATGAATAGTGAAAAATCAGATGTCTTACAATATACCAAAAGTCTAGAGAAACTATATCAATAATGAAGATTTTATTATCCCCGGCAACTTTTCCACAGCATTTTAGTATTTATCAACTCACCTATGGTAAGTTAACTACCATTACTCACACTTTACCATTGGATATGAATTTCTAGTTCTTCTTTACCCACTTTTTGGAATAATTTCCCTCATTTCCTTTTAACTTCATACCTGTTGTCACTTCCTCCAGAAGACTGTTGTTCAGACATCTCTCTTGCTAGTGCTCTCTTGATCCTCAAATTACCATATATTTACCTTCTTTTTAAATGTTATCCTTACCCATGACCCCTTCCACTCAAAATAATAGAAAAAATGTTCCTTGAGGGCAGGGAAATGTTTAGAAGAGTGGTTTGTAACTTCGTAAGTGTTTAATAAATGCTTGTTGAATTGAATTTTCCTGACCTTCCACCAAGTTTTGGGCAATATTAACTGACAACACTCTTTCAATAAGAGATCCTTTAAGATATCCAAGATTTTAAAAATTTCTTTCATTTGGGTAGTTGACATGACATACATCTAGTTTTATAAAAATTAATATTTATTTTAACATTCTTTAAAAAAACTGAGTTTCAAATTCTTTTTCTCCCTCCAGCCCCTTCCCCACTTATTAGAAGACAAATACAATGATACTAGTGATACATGATTATAATTATACTAATATAATACTAATTACACATGATTATGATTATACATGTGAAATCATACAAAACATTTCTATATTCGCCATATCACAAAAATAACCAGAAAAATATACTTAAATTTGCAGCCAGAATTTATTAGTTGGAAATCTGGAAATGTTAAGTCTCTTGGATTGTATTGATTCTAGTAGCCAAGTCTTTCACAGCTGATCGTTGTTGCTAGATCATTGTAACTATATACAATCATCTTCTAGTTCTACTCACTTCACTTTGCATAATTTTATATAGGTTTTCCCATTTCTTTACAAAATCATCCTCCTTTATCATTTATAATGGCGCAATCATACTCCATCACAATCATGTACCACAACTTGTACGGTCATTCTCCTGTTGATGAGCAACCCTTCAATGTCCAATTTTGTGCCATCACTCAAAAAAAGAGTTGCTATAAATATTTTTGCACATATAGATACTCTTCCTTTTTCTCTGATCTCTGGGGTACATACCTAGTAATGGTTTTGCTGATTAAAGAGCATGCATAGCTTTTTAGCTCTTTCAGCATAGTTCGAAATTGTTCTCCAAAATGATTGAACCAGTTCACCATTCTACCAACTGCTAATTAGTGTACCTCCTCATCCTTGCCACATTTGTCATTTCTGACAGGTGTAAGGTTGTGCCTAAAAGTTGTTTTAATTTGCCTTTCTCTAATTAATAGTGATTTAGGGCAGTTTTATTCATATGACTCCAAGTAGGTTTGGTTTCTTCTGAAAACTGCTTGTTCATATCTCTTGACAACTGATCAATTGGGAAATGACTTTTAAATTTATACATTTGAATCAGTTTCTTATATATTTGAGAAATGAGACTTTTATCAGACAAACTTGCTGTAAAAGTTTTTCATATTACTTCATTGTCTATGGCATCTTTTAACAAAATGTAGTTTCCTTGATTCTCTCTTTTAATTAGGCCTATTTTTGCTTTTGCTTTGCCTGAGATCAAGATCGCTACTTTTGCCTTTTTTGTACTTCACCTAAAGCATAATACATTCTGTTCTATTTTCTTACTTTAACTTTGTGTGTGCCTTTCTGTTTCATGTGTCTCTTGTAAATAACATGTTATTGAATATCCCTCCTCCACCAGTATTTTCTTCTGCCTAGTCTCCTTTCTTTCTTTTTATCCTGTTCCTTCTCAAAAGTCAGTTTTTCTTCTGATTACTGCTGTCTTTAATCTGTCCTCCCTTTTATCATATCCTTTCCTTTCTCTTATCCTCTTCCCCTCTTCTCTTTCTTCTCCTCTTCCTTCTCCAAATTCCCCTAATTGAAGTTGTGAAAACAATGGCTATAATTTGCTAAGGTATTTTCTGCCTTTACTCACCACCTAAAAATGTTCTAAGGACAGTTCTAGCAAACTAAACTTTAAATTAATTTTAAAATTTATTCATAAAAGTTTTCCCTCATTAAATATGCATGGAATTGAGTAAAAATATGTGTGTATGAACCTATGATCGCTAAAAGGAACAGTTTTCTTTAATAGAGTAGCTAGGTTGCACAGTGGATGGAGCACTGGGCTGAGAATCATGAGAACTCATTTTTCTGCATTCAAATTCAGATATTTACTGGATCTGTGAGCATGGGCAAGTCACTTAACATTGTCTGCCTCATCTATAAAATGAAATGGAAAAGGAAATGGTAATCCCCTGTAGTTTTTTTCCCAAGAAAACCCTAACTGGGATCACAAAGCACACACCTGACTGAAATGACTGAACAACAACAACTTTTCCTAAACAGTTGAAACACTCACTCAATTTTCTGCTTCATTTCACTAGATAGACTTAGTCAAATGGTATAAATCAAGGTCATATTCTTAACCTTATTTTCAGGGGCTAAATACAACAGGGCCAGAAAGCGATATTTGAAATAACTCCTTTAAATATATATTGATATGTGGAGCAGAAATTTTAAAATGGAGATGAAATGTTCTTTCTGAATAAAAGAAAAGTACTGACAGAAAATTTTTGGTTTAAACTTTGTTAAAAAAAAAAACAAACCTTTTTCTCCTTTTTTTTTTTACTGGGTTCTTGTACTCTATTACATCATTTCCACTTCATGCCACTTTACATGATTAGTGTCTATTTATTTACAGAATATGGAAAAGGTTAAGGTTTAAAATGAAACTGATTTAAAATAATTTCACATTTCATTACTGAGAAAATTCATTTTAAGTACTTCTCCTGCTGAGGAAGAGCAACTCAAAATGGGGAAATTTTCCATGGGAGCTATATACATACTTCTCAGGTTAATTTTTATCTGGGAATCTAACAAAAGTCAGAAAACTATTCCTTGATAACTTTAAAAAGACTTTACATACTTAGTGTCATTCTTGTGTAATTATAATATTACTGTGAGATTGGAACACATGGTTAGCCCTTAATACTTGCTCCATTCTCATTTTAGTGACAAATATCTGTAGCTTATAAACTTTCCATTTTGATTATGGATTATTTGAAATGCAATAAAAATAGAGCCAATATACATATTACTAATTAGGAATTTGTGTTAATTTTGGAGCGTGCTGAAGATTAACTCCACTTTGAAAAAACTTTATTAAGTAAATTAATTAGAAAACTAGAAAAAAATAAAAACAAAATTGAAATGAAAGAAAAAAATTCAAGTATTTGATAGCGTTTTCTTGTTTAGTTGTTTAATTAGGCCTGCAATGCACGAGGGGAAGGAAACCAGGCCATGGTACCATGTCCCAGGGAAGAAACTGAGGATAAATCCAAAGTAAACCAAAAAAAAAATCAGAATGTAATGGAGAAATAGATGGGGTAAGAGAACTCAAGAAGAGAAACCCAAGGTTATGAAAACCTTCGGAGAAACAAATTGCTTTGCCACAAGGTCTCTAGGAGTGGCTTGAGGAATGAAGCCAGTGATACAAATGAAAGTAAATCCCTTAAGGAGAGAAAAAAAAAACTTCAGAAGGAAAAAAACCTATAGAAAGTGGAAAACTTTGTGGAACAGGTTTTATTCACTACAAAATTAGAATGTGAAGCAAAGAAAAATCAATATTTTGATGAGACAAGAAATATTTAAACAAATAAAGTTAGAAATTGCAAACAATAAAATATTTTAAAAATTAATTACCTAGAAAGTAGACTGAGAAGAAATACTTTAAGAATCACCAGGGTTTGTGGCACCTGAGCAGCTTATTGGTGACAGTTGTGAATTAGAAGTCAGAAAAAACTGAATTCAAATCTAGTCTCAGAAACTATGTCTTTATTTCAATTTTCTCAGTTGTAAAATAGGCATTACAGTAGTACCTACCTCACAGGTTTATTGTGAGAATGAATTTAAATAATATGTGTTTAAATAAAATTATATGTGCCAGATACACAGGCTCTTAATTAATCTTTATTCCTTTCTTTTTACCTTCTGAACAACATAAACAAAAATTTAGACATTATATTTCAAGAAGTCATAAAGGAAAACTGTCCAGATATATTACAACCAGAGGCTAAATGAAAATGGAACAATCTATCAATCATCTCCAAGAAGAAACTAGCATTTGAAAAAAAAATCCAGATTTGTTAGCTATGATCAGTGCAGTGATCGATTATATTTCAGGTGACTGACACTAAATCATTTTCTTCACCTCCTAGCAGAGTGGATAAAAGCAAGTGGAGAATGAGACCTGTATTTTTACACACAAGCAAAGTATAGATTTGTTTTATTTTTTTTTTATTTTTTTTTATTTTTTAAAACTTTTTTTTTTATTTTATTTTTATTTTTATTTTTTTTTTAAATACATTTATTTAACTTCTTACATTCATTTTCACAAGATTTTGGGTTCCAAAATTTTCTCCCCATTTGT
>JAQQSK010005969.1:0-14657 GCA_028658325.1 Potorous gilbertii
TCTAGAAGAATAAGGAATAGTCTGCTTGTCAGATCAATGGGGAGGGGAAGAATTCATGATCAAACAAAAGATAAAGAGCATTAAAAATGTAAAAGAGATAATTTTGATTACATCAAATTAAAAAGCTTTTGTACAAACAAAACCAATGCAACCAAGATTAGAATGAAAGCAAAAAGCTGGGAAACAATCTTTACAGAAAATGTCTCCAACAAACACCTCATTTCTCAAATATAGAGAGAACTGAGTTAAATTTATAAGAATACAAGTCATTCTCCAATTGATAAATAGTCAAAGGATATGAATAGTCAATTTTCAGATAAAAAAATTAAAGTTATCTATAGGTATATGAAGAAGTGCTCTAAATTATTTTTGATTAGAGAAATGCAAATTAAAACAACTTGGAGATACCACCTCACACCTATCAAATAGACTAATATGACAAAAAAAGATAAATGATAAATCTTTGAGAGAATATAGGAAAATTGGAATACTAATGTACTGTTGGTGGAGTTGTGAACTGATCCAACCTTTCTGAAGAGCAAATTGGAAGTATGCCCAAAAAGCTATAAAATTTTGCATACCCTTTGATCTAGCAATAACACTTCTAGGTATATATCTCAAAGAGACCATAAAAAGAAAAGAACTTACATGTCCAAAAATATTTATAGTAGCCCTTTTCATGGTGGCAAAATACTGAAAATTGAGAAGTTGCCCATCAGTTAAAGAATGACCGAACAATCTGTGGTTTATGAATGTAATGAAATACGATTGCATTATAAGAAATGATGGACAGGCAGATTTCAGAAAAACCTGGAAAGACTTGTATGAACTGATACAAAGTGAAAGGAACAGAACCAGAAAAATATTGTACACAGTGTGAGTAACACTATGTGATGATCAACTATGGATTACTCAACTCTTCTCAGCAACACAATGATCCAAAATAAGTATGAAGGTCTTAAGAATGAAAATGCTGACCATATCTAGATAAAGAATTATTGAACTCTTAATGCAGATAGAAACAGATTTTTTTCACTTATTTTATTCTTTCTCATGGTTGTTCTTCTTTTTGGTCTGTTTTTTTAAAATGTAGATAGTAAAACCTGTGGTTGAATACCTACTCAGAATTCCTATGAGATTAATTTGAAATGATGTTTGTAAAATGTTTTGCAATTTTCAAATTGAAATACAAAAAAATATCATTATTGTTATTGGAGAGAAAGGACCAGCTGTCAAACTCTTCTCTTTGTGAGACCCAAGGCCACACAACATCAGATACCTCCAAATGGATACAAAATCTAACCAGGTCCCTATTACCTTAGTAATTCTTCAGGTTTCTGAATGGAGAAGAGGCCTCTGGACCAAAATAGGGCCAAAGGAATTTGGGAATATAAGGATCAAGAGGATTAAGGGAACTCAGAGGATGAGGGACTGAAATAATAGAGAGGGAGGGGTGTAATCCATTTCCTGAAAATGTGTTCAGAGCAAGCAAGGAAAAATAATGATATTGTGGAAGGAGCCCTAGAGGGGGAGGAATTATCTATGACTAGTGAATAATTGGTCTAGTAATAAATAATCAGTCCAGCAGCAAATTAGCAGCTGCCATCCCAGTCAATGTGAAAGCTGAATTCCTATTGACAGATGGAGATGTCATTCAGGAATTGGAAGCAGTCTGTAAGTATGGAACTCTTTCTTGGGCTTCCATCTCCCCTGTTCTTGGGAGGGGTAGTTGTCACCTTTGAGCTCAGGTCTCCCTACTGATTTCTAACTCCACCCATGATCAAAGATCACAAGAGGGAGAGGCAGGGGCCTCAAGAGGCTAGCCTGAAGGGGGAAGGGATATTTCAGTGCCTAGATATAGGCTCCACATCACATGGTAACTCTGGGAAAAGAAGACATTTCTTTCTATCTAAGGAGAGAGCAGAGGATCCACCTCCCCTGGAGAGGGCACATTTTCCCCCAAAAAGGAAATACCCCTCTCATAAGTGACCCTCTCCTAGAAAGGAAAGAGTATACTAAACCCCTTTGGAGGCATCCGAACCTAATTATATAGCTTTCAAAGAGAGACAGCTTTCTTTCCATCAGAGAAAATCCTGGCCATCACTCCAATTCTCACAGAAACATGTGTGTCTAGATCCTTTTTTTCTGTTCTGGCCTTCTTTAAACTCTATTTTATCGTACAAACAAAGCCAATGCAACCAAGAATAGAATGAAAGCAAAAGCTTTTCTTATTTTCAACTACATTGTAGTCAAAATCAACTAAGAATCATAAAGTACAAAAATTAATCAAATGCATCATAAGTGCTGTGGAAAATGTAAGGCTTAGTACTGGGATCCATGAATTTCACATTGATGATTTGGTTAAATCAGATAAATATGAAGATATTTCATTTAATTACATTAATAAATGTAATGTTCTTACTAAGAATATATTAACAGAAAATATAAGAGTACATGAACTTATGACTTTTATTAGTAAGAAACGAGACCATTTTTAATTTTTCTGATTGATTAGAACCATGTTTGGCCCTATGAAGAACTGTGGGAAAACAGGAAGTAAGTTTTATTTCCACACTTTGATGGGGCTTATGATCTAGCATGGACAGTTTAGAGATCAGAAACTAATGCGCAGACCCAAGGAGCTGTGTGAGGAAGGGCCTATCAGAGAGGAGAACATGGAGTTACATGGCCAGGGGATGGTATCATAGGAAATCCAAAGTTCACAGTTCTGTAAGAGTCCTGTCTCATCCTGACTTGGTCATAGTCTTTCCAGGGACCATGCTGGAAGCTCCCTGCTCCTTCAGGGGAAGGAATGTAGGCCTTGCCTACTCTGAACTCCATTTTTAATACATTTTTCTTGATACCTTTTTTGTGTGTTGTCTCTAACAGAACTAACTTAATTCTAGAGAGATGGTGGAAAAAATTGTATCATTCAAATTTAATGTTCAAACATGAAATTGATTGAAATACTTTTCTGGAATTTCTAGATATAAGGTAAAATTACATAATATTCTAATCTTTTGCAATCCCTGCAAAAGGATAAAAAGAGAGTTATTTTGTCATGTAGAAGTAAAAGAGGTTTAAGGAATGTAATTTTTTATAATTATGACAATAAATTTCTTGAGACGAGTTAGGGGACTGGGATGTTATTCTGTTGTCAAATCATGGTGGAATTGGAACTATGGATCCATAGATAGAAGAGTTCTGTGAAAATCAAGGAAAGAATTTTGCACAAATCAATTGGCTATATGGAATTTGCAATAAAGAGTATTATATATTTTGTTATTTGTGAATTATAAAGCTTGAGTATATATTTACATGTGTGTATAGGTACACACACATATGTGCGTGTATTTTCAGAGATCTGATTCTTAAATATCAATAGAGCAATGTACAGAGAAATTATAAGTTAATTTAGGGGCTAGTAAAAAAAAATTAAGCTTTGATTGTGAAAAATCAAAAATTGTGAGGCTCCCACTGCAGTATTTATAGTAAGTAATGCAACTCTGATTCAAATATTGCTCCTTTACCTCCAGTCAGTCAATAAGCATTTATTAAGTACCTACTGTGTCCTAGGCACCGTATTAGACTCTAGGAATACAATGAAAGGCATAAGACAATCCATATCCTCCAAGAGTTCACAACCTAATGGAGGAAACAATATGCAAATAACCATGTTCAAACAAGATCTATAAAGGATAAAGTCATAAACTGTGGGAAGGCACTAGAATTAAGGGGAAATGAGTCTTGAAGGAAGCTACTGAAGTTAGGAGTGAGGGATGAGCAAGAGAATTTCAGGCATGGGGAAAGTCAGTGAAAATAGTCAGAAGTGAGAGATAGTCTTCTTTTGGGAATACCAAGAAGTCCAGCAGCACTACATTAAAAAAAAACTCTGAGAAAAGTGGAGGAAGGTGGGAAGACAGAGTCTGTAAGGTGTAAGAAGACTGGAAAGAAGGTGGGGCTAGATTATTAAGGTCTTTGAACACCAAACAAAGGATTTTATATTTGATCCTGAAAGCTACTGGAATTTATTGAGTTTTTCAAGGATTGAGGGGGCAGTAGTCTTACCTGCTTTGTAGAAGGATTACATTTTCAGCTGAGTGGAGGATGGACTGGAGATAGCAGACACTTGAGTTAAGGAAACCAAACAACAAGTTGTTGCAATAGTGTAGGTTATAACTAATGAGGATCTGCATCAGCTTTGTAGCATTGACTCTTGCATGGGGGTTGAGGTAGGGAAGAGAGAAAACCTAGGAGAGACCTGGGAGGATGCTGGTACTCCCTACAGTAGTAGGGGGGTAGGTAGGAAGAGGGGAAGATTTAGAAGGAAAGATAATGAATTCAATTTTGCATATGTTAAGTTTGAAATGTTTGTGGTAGGGAGAGGGAAAGGGCATTCATTAAGTACCTACTCTGTGTCAAGCAGCATACTAAATGTCTTACAGATATGGTCTCCTGTGATATTCCTAACAACTTGTGAAGTAGGTGCTATTTTATCCACATTGATATCTTTCTTAAGAATGAGTGCTGAAACCCAAATCACTCTGGTCCTCCTGAGTTGGTCAATAATCAGCTCCAGTCTAAGCCTCACTTGGCCATATTTGGGCCCTGATGGCTCAGAGTGACTGTAAATAGCAATCATTAATATTTTTACTGAAGTCTGAGGGTCTTCCACTCCCAGACTGATTTTTTTTTAACTAGGTAAATGTAGCACTTCTATCCCTCATTTAATCACTGAATGAGCATTAGTTCAGTCAAACTAAATCTTGGGAAAGACCTTAACTTAAACAGACCAAAGTCTCCTACTGCATTCAGGACCATCTCCAGTCATCCTGATCTATATGTTGCCTGATCTATATGGCTTGAGAGAACAATGTGAAATTGGTGAATTTGCATAGCCTTTAAATCTAATTCAGTTGCAAGTCATGGCATCACCTTCCTGATGTTATGATCCTCTTCAAGAACAAAGGAAAAGCAACAACCTAACAACTTTCCCAGTAATTACTCTTGATTTAATTCCTTTGGCTCTTCTTTCTCTCTCCATGTCTTCACTTACCACTGTGGAATCAGTTTTTGCTGTTTCTAAGACTTCAGACAATTAGAGAAGACCATCTGTGGTGTCCTTTTGATCTAGGTTTACAAGGTTGACAAAATCCACTGAGATTCAAATAGAGCACTTGACTATGCCTTTAAATCTAGATCACTCTGGTTCTCACTGATTGGTCTGAATAGGTCCCAGTCCAAGCCTCACTTGCTCTTTGTTTAAATTTTGATGTCTCAGAGTGATTGTAAATAGCATTGTTTTTATTCTGACCAGAAATTCTGAGAATCTTCCCCTCTCAGATTGATTCTTTTGGGAAGTTTCACACACACATATATCCTACAGTTCAGTCCTGGCCTCCTTGATGTTCCTCAAACAAGACATTCCATCTCCTGACTCCCAGCATTTTCTTTGGCTTTCTGCATGCCTGGAATGCTCACTCTCCTCATCTTCACCTCCTAGCTTTCCTGGCTTCGTTCAAGTGTCAGTTCAAAATCTTGCTTTCAATAGGAAGCATTTTTCTATCTTCCTTAATTCTAGTGCTTTCCCTCTGTTGATTACTTCCCATTTATTATGATTATAGTTTGTGTGTACATAATTATTTATATGTTGTATCCACTCTTAGGCTTGAAAGAAGGAACTGTCTTTTACCTTCCTTTGTATTCCCAGACCTTAGGACAATGTAGGTACTTAATAAATGTTTATTGACTGACAGAGGGGATACTGAAGTCTTTTGGAAAGATGTCTTAAGCATGTACCTAAAGCTTTCAAAACTTTCCTTGGTTTGAGTAGAGTGCCACCAAGTAGATAATTTAGATAGGATACTCCCTCATTGTATAAGATCATGCCACATGGCCTTTATGAAGATTTAGGGACGGTAGCACAAGAGCCAAGTGAGAATGTTTATATGGCAGTAAATATACACCATGACTGTAGTGCCCCAAGTGTCATACTCTGGTGGTACTGAGGGAAAAATTTTACATTTGATAGTTTTTTCTGGGCCCTTGCCAACTTGAGTAGGTAAGTGGGGGTAATGAGGGATGAGGGTGGGGTACAGGAACTCCAAGATTGGAATTCCCTGTATGGGCTGTCTGGAGAAGAATTTACGGACACAAGCATTGTTCAGGTCAAGGTAAAGATTAATTATACTTTTCAGTGGGCAAGAGTTCTTAGGGGACCTGCAACCTTAGAGGAGTACAGGTAAAATTTATATAGAACATTCTATAGTATAACATGTGCCAAATATGCTAATTAGGTGATTCAGGGTGGGATTAGGGAGTGATTAAGGAACAGTCAGTTTTTAAAGTAACATGCACTTTTGGTATCTACTGTGCAGGTATTTTACCCAGAATTCATTGGGAAATAGCTGGGGTGGGGGTGGGGAGAGTACTACCTGGAGTTGTGGTTTTAGGCCTAAAATGTTGCTAAGTCAACTAACAGTCAGGACTGACTGAGAAATACCCATGTCGCTCACATCAATGTCTTGTTAGACAAGATAAATGTAAGGGAGTATACGTATGGCTAAGTCTAGGATACATATGATTGGTCAGTGAGTAGTAAATGTTGCTATGAACTAGTGTACAGCCAGTTCAGTTCAGTCAGTACACAGCTAGTTCAGACTGGTAAGTTCTATAGGGGCAACTGGCAGGAAGGGAGATAATGATTGTTGCTGGGGTAGGCTGTGTCCTTGGACTGGGAAGAAACTGCCTGGGTTAGTGTTTTGAGACTAGGGAGAAATGTGATTTTTAGAGAGAAATGTGATTTTAGAATTGGGGTCCAAGCACATGCTCCCAAGCACCCTATCAGGGGTAGAGAAGAGGACCATCTCTTTAGCTAAGGGTTTCTGTAATACTCGGGGTATAATATGAATGGAGCATACAAAACTTACCCTGGCATTGGGCACTTAATACCATCCTAACACTTTCTGATTATCTATGATTGAACATAGGATTGAAAAATGGGTTAAGAACCTCTATCCTGTGTGTTGTGGAACAGCTTGGAGGTGTTTTAGTGGAAGAGGACATTCTTAGGTTAGAGAGCCAGAACTCAAAGGACCTCACAAGCCATCTATCCTAACCCCTGTCTATAAAGATCAGGAAACTGAGATTTAATAAGTAGCAAAGTGTGTATCACAGATGTGACTTGAGCACAGGTCCTCTTAGTCATTCCATTGTATGAAGCTTCTTGAACAATCATTCCATATCACCAGAGAATCACAAAGGAGGCAAAAAATGGGTTGAAGAATTCTAACTAGACAAAATAGCTAGGAACTTAAATATCTGGTCTGTATATATTTATTTTAGGTGCAAATTTTAACTATCATCTTTTGGTATATTATGTAGGATTTGTTATATTCATCACTCAGAAAAAAATCACTCAGGTTATCTGGAAGTGACAATGGAGAGAAGAGAAAGAGGGAGTAGATACCAGACTATGCCATCCATTTATGAATTACCATGGCAATGGCAGAGGAAGAACAAAGGTAATAAAGAATGGAATATGGCCAATTTCTGAGTCCAGGGAGCCAAGGAAGCTCAGGGTCCAGGAAGGTATAAGTGACTGTGACCTTGAGGAGGAATTCAGGGATCAGGGAAATTAGTGAAATATGAAAACCTTCCAAGATGCAGGTCTCCTGGATGAGTTCTGAGAAGGCACTCTGCTCTCTGTCACTCATTTCATTTCTCTCCAGATTGCCCATGCAGAATCATGGTGCACTTGGTCAAATATTAGGGTGAAATTCAGGTTTATTATAAGTAAGATAATATTACCCATACAGCAAATCAGGGCTTCAGATAGCACAATACACTAGGAAGGTGCCAGGAGAGGCGAGGAAGAAAGAGGGGAAATGGAAGAAGTTAGTAGTTTTTTGTAATATGGAATAGCCTGGGCAATAAGTGATCTTTCAGAGGAGAGGACAAAATCTTGGTAGCATCATGCCTCAGTCCTCAGGACCCACCTTTCAAGTTGTGGGAAATGAACAAGAGCAAACAGTCTGACCTGGGGTCAACGTGGGCATCTCAAGGATGAGAAAGGAAACTGAGAAAAGTGAGAAAATGGAGCCTATAGGTCTGATGGTCTCCATTACACTTGGAGGAAATAGAAGGGGAAAGGGAGAAAGGAGATACGTGATAGAAACACAAGGAGTCAGTATTTGTGATGGGAACATAGGTAGGTCAATGTCTGTAACACGGACATGGAGGTTATCTTAAGACTAAAGATACAGGGCTCCTGGTCAGAGTTCATATTTTGTACCCATTTGGAGGTATCTGATATTGTGTGGCCTTGTGTCTCACAAAGAAAAGAGTTTAATAACTGGTTCTTTCTCTCCAATAAGAATAATGCTAAACTTTTTATATCTTGAAAATTGCAAAACATTTTGCAGACATTATTAAATAGAGTGGAGGGAATAATCAACATGGAGACCAGGCCACGTGATCATGGAGGTGGGGGAGGAAAATCAATGACAAGAACTGTTCATTCAAAGTATTCATCTTCAAGACAACATGTATTCAGTGACTTCTACAGGAAAGGCGTTATTCTCAACAATGGTAGAGGTAGGTAGGTAGATAGATTAGCTCGTTAACTAGATGATAGAGCCAATAAGTGCATGTGTGAGGTCAAGCAGTGGGATGAGAGATTATGGAGAGATGGTTCACTTCTAATTCTTGGGATCAGGTAAGAATTCCTGGAAGCAGTGATGACTGAGTTGAACCTTGTGAAGCCAGGTTCACAAGGGTTCACAATGAAGAAGGGAATGATAAATGATTATTCTCAGACTACAAAAATGAAAACTATACTTATACAGTCTCATCAATTTAGGTAATAATCAAGGACTTTGCAGACCTTAAAGTGGTATTTAAATGCTAACTAATTGAGGAAATGAGGTGTTACAGTGAACAGATAAAGTGCTGGACTTGGATTGTGGAAGACATGAGTTTAAAATGGACAGAAATTTTGAGGAAAACATTGGCTTAGGCTAATCATATCATATATCCTAATAAGTTTGAAATTTTGAAATTGAAATTGAAAAATTGACTTGAATATTAAAAATCATGTTATTAAAAAATGAGAACCAGTTATCTTTCACAGCTTTAGCTGAGAGAAAGAGAGAGAGAAAGATAGAGAGAAAGATCATTCTGATCACCAAAGAGAAAAATAGATTATCTCCATTACATAAAATTGAAAATATTTTGTGTGAATGTAATAAACATCACCAGAATTAGAAAGGAAATGGTCAACTAGGAAAAATTTGCAATGAATATCTCTCTTTTAGGGGTATGTCATCCAACATACATACAAACATGTATACATACATACATATATGAAAAATTTACTACAGATCAAATTTGCTCTAGTAAATTGACAGATGACAAAATTTAGGAATCTTCAATATTGCAGCAACTGTGGGAAGATAGTGACACTGAGGTCCTGCTAGTGGATCTGCAAACTGGTCCAAGTATTCTGAAAAATAATTTGGAATCATTCCTTTAACCCAGATATTTCCCTGCTAGGCAAATAGCATAAGGAAGTCAAAGATGGAAAGGAAGGCATATAATCCACCAAGATATTTATAGCAGTGTTCTGTAGCAGAAAAGATCTGGAAACAAAGTAGATCCAATCGATTAAGTAATGATTAAAAAAAATTGTGACACATAAATGTAATGGAATATCACTGTGTTTTAAGAAATTATAGATATGGAGAATACAGAGAAGCATGGGAAGACATAGACTGATGCAAAGTGATTTAAGGAGAACAGAGAAAACAATACATACAATGACTACTGTAATGTACATGGAAAGAACAACAAAAACAACAAATACAGTTTGAACTATGTGTAATTTGTTGATTAAAATTGGTCTAAAAGAAGCGATATGACAATGCATTTCTTTCTATTCTTTGTAGAGTACCGGTGCAGAACATTACATCTATGGGGAGACTTGGTTAATGTATTGGTTAGTTTTTCCTGAGATGATTTTTTTTTCTTTTTTCTTATTCTTGTTGCAGAGGATGTCTTGCTAGGGAGGAGAAATAGATGAAGTGGGAAATGAAGATAATGTAAAATCAAAATATAGCAGTTAGAAAAATTAATGGTGCAACTTGACCACTGTATGCCTTAGACTTTTAAGCATATTTTCCTTTTCTTAAATTGATTCAGGAGTTGATTCTTTAGTTGTGTTTGCACAACGGATCCACTTAATGATGCAGTAGATGAAGTACTAGAGCTGGATTCAGGAATACATGATAGCAATGTTCAACTACTTGAAGGTCTGCCATGTTGAAAAGGGATTAGATTTCTTCTCTTGCTGGGATCAATAGGTGGGCATTATTTAGAATCATATTTAGGGCTGAGATCAAGAAAAGCTTCCTACGAGTGAGAGCTATCCAAGAAGTGGGATGGGTTGCCTCAGAGAGTGGGTGGTTCCCTTTCATTGAAGTCTTCAAGCAGAAGCTAGGTGGCTGCTTGTCAGGCATACTGTATCTGGTATTTTTTTTTAAAGTATAGGTTGCATTACATCATAGAATTACACAGTATTAGAGTGAAAAGAACTTTCAGAGACCATCTAGGAGAAGAGATGCCTAGAAAACTGTACTACGGTATACATAGTATGCTTTTGCTTAATGACCTCTTGTCATGGTGAACCCACCTTGCTCTGAGAGCTACCTCAGCAACTAGTGACCTGAGTCACAATCTTTTGAGGATAAACTGAACACATGTTAAAAGTACCTTTAGTATTGGCAGCAGAAGGATGATGTTCTCAATATAGATGAAATTCACTGAAAACAGCAGCATCATAAGAAAGAAGGTAAAATATCCAGGTAGAATTTCCTTAACTATTATTCCTCTTGCCATAGTGAACTCACCTTGCTCTGAGGTAACTCTTTCCACTTTGGACAGCTTTAACTGTTAGAAAGTTTTCTCTGACATCAAGCTTAACTTTGCCTTTTTGTAATATCTACTCCATTGTTTCTAGTTCTATCTCATGGAGTCAGACTGAATAAGTCTAATCTCACTGAGGTCTCTTCCAACTCTGACATTCTGTGATTAAAAAACAGTAATAACAGTTAAGAAAAATATTTTTTGTATTTTAAAATTTATATATAAATTTTTAATGTTATTATACCAAATACTTATAGTATCTTGACTACACAGAATGAAAACTTTAAAAACATAAAAGCTTAGTGGAAGACATCTGAACCATGATGTAACAAGATGAAGTATATATAATTCTCATCGTTCTGTCTGCTGTCAGAGATGTTCTGAAGGTATCATCAGTGAGCCTACACAAAACAAGTTTGCATGCCAACCCTTATATTCAATTACAAAAGGCACTCATATTATTCAGGTGTGTAATACCTGGAAGAGAGGTGTAAAATGAGAGGCCTGGCTCCCTTGGGCTCACTCTCTCTTCACTGCATATAATGAGTAAAGTTGATAAAGCATCAAGTCTGTGACTCAGAAGGTCCTCATAGGACACCAGATTGCAGGGGATGAATCAGGACAGGCTTCAGGAGGCATTTGGTGTTTCATGTCAGCAATGAGCTCAGTGTACTGTCATTACAGAGAACTGGTTTTATCCTGGGGAAAAACATGAGACCTGAGATTCCTCAGGATGTATCCCAAGATCTTATCCAGAGTTCTGGCTCTAGCAAGGACACTGGGGGAATACACATTGGGAAGGATGAAGGGAGCCGAGAGTGATCAAAGCAAACAGTGCCCTAACAAGTTCACTGGAGTGGAAGACATGGGGACATGAGGTGTATGTTGCTTGGAAGTCAAGTTCTAGGGTATGCTATGCATTGTTAATATAGATTTGAGACAGAAGAATGAATCCTATGGCTAGCAGTTTGCTTGAGGTAGGGGGGAAATGTACAGTCTTTTCTTCCCCTTTGTGAAAGTTTCCCAGGGAAATAGTATGATTATTATGAAGCACTGGGAGTTGGAGGGATGGTAAGTTTGTGGATCAGCTGGCATTAGAAGGGAGAAAGGACAGAAGGTTGGAAGCAAGATTCCTTCCCTCCTAAGGGAAAATGTTGGAATGAGGGGCACTATCCTGGTAGTTGGGTGCTAGTTCTAGTTTTAGAAAGAAAGAAGGAAGGAGAGATTGAGGAGGAAGAAAAAAAGAAAGAGGCTAGTGGGAGAGAAAAGAAGATGTAGGCATGCACAAAAAAAAGGGATTGTGCTCTTGCTTTTTGTCACAGCCCACACCTTCTTCCTTATATGCTTCCAGGTCAAGTCCTAAGCCTCCTGGTCTAACTTCTTCCTTGGGCCATCCCTTTCCTCTGGCTTGATCTTGGTTAACCTCCTTATGACCATTTCCCACATTTCATCCCAAATTGAGTATCAGTGACCCTATAGGTTAAGGCTGGGATCATTTTTATCTCCTTCCCAAGGCAATCTGACTATTTTCTGTATGCCAGCTAGTCTACCAGAGAAGCCCTACTTACCTCAATCTTATGATAAACACAGGTTAAAATTGACTGTAATACTTGCAGCAAAAGGATGATGTTCTCAATATTGACAAAATTCACTGAAAACACCAGCATCATAAGAAAGAAGGTAAAATATCGGGGTAGAATTTCCATGACTATTATTCCTAAGAGTGTGGTGAAGATCAACATGAGGCTCCAAGTAAGCCAGGTTATCCAGTCCTCCTGGAGAATAAACCCCGTGGAGCAGAGCAAGGCTTGTTACCTCTTAGAAACTGGTCCAAGGTAGACTATATAGTTTCCCTTCCCCATGCCCTCCTCTAGGATGGCTGGAGCACCTTGTCTTTTCTCCCACCCCAGACAGAGTCCACAGCTGGCTTTCTCCACCACCTCTGGATTACTTGACACACTGAATTATATACAACCTGCTCCAGTCATAGGACCCCTCCTTTCTCCCCATCTCCAAATTCCTCAAGAGATCTCTGGGCCACTACATGTGTGGAGAAGAGAAATTCACATGCTGTTGTGGGAATATAAATCACACCTATATTTGAAAGGAAAAAATGAATACTTGGGGTTAGGACTCTCCAGAGATTAGAGTAAGAACAGAATGAAGACAGGAAGTTGATAATCAATGAGTATTTCATGAGGACTCTTTTTAATATTTTCAAGTACCTTCCCCCCATCCTTGTCCCAGGTCAACTTTACCTTGGCAACTATGCTGTGCCCACAGAAAACAAATACAAACACCCACTTCCAGTGAAGAAATCACTGCCAGGATTCCTTGCAACTGCCACAAAAAGACAGATTCCTGAAGCTGTTCTGAACGAGGATACCAAGGGTCAAGGGCAGAGCCATTCAGACTCTCCTCTACCATCTGGACTGACAATTCTGAATGAAGGAACTCCCAAAAGCCTGGGAGTGTGTTCTCCAACTAAATCAGTCTCATAGCCATTGGCCCAGTTCTCCCATCGAAGAGAGAAGGTACTGAAGTGGAGAGATATGAATCTCTTGTCATCCCATGGTCCCCAAACACAGCTCATTACCACTTCTTTGCACCTATGTTTCCTCACACAGAGATCATTCAAGAAGAGGACAGAGACCACCAGCCTCAGGGCTAGAAGATACCAGGGGAAAGAATACTGAGACTGAGATACATTTTGTACTCCTGTAACCTGTCAGTGTTAGCTTATGATCAAAGCAACCCAGAAAACCCCAAAGAGTGTTTATTATAAGGGTTACTGGTACTATTGTTGAGTTAAATGGATTAGGGGAAGGTTAGATGCACCAAATGCTCATATCCTTGGAACTTCTCTGTTCAGACTGACCCTTAGATTCAAGAGGAATTCCATGCCGTGACTTTTCATCATACTTTTGTATCTGAGAAAGAAATATGTAGAATACAAAAATGACATCATCCACAAGCCAATAATGCTCCTCAACATACATCCCACTTTTGGATCCATTGGAATATCTCTTTCTCACTTGAAACACATCATGCCAGTTCAGGAGAATCTGACCTGCATGCTCTGTCCTGGTCTAGGAAAAAAACATTCCATATTATTCTTTGGGAAACTCCTCCCCAAGTAGAAGGTCAGTTATAGGGACATCATTCCTGAGGAGGGGGGCATCCTTAGCCCTGCTCAGAACAGAGGATGGAGATATGGCTGAGCATAGGAAGAACAGGGGTCATGGCCATATATTCCAGCCTTCCCAACCACTATCCCCATTCCTGGGTCTGTCTGGTCCCTGCTGCTTCCTCCTCTATTCCTTGAACCCATTTCTTACCCACAGATGCTTCAAATTCCAGAAACTGCCTATCAACTTTAGAACAGAGCATATTTATTTAGAATAAACTTTAGCAATATAGAAGGGGCTACAAAGAGAGTATTAGTGTGACAGGGGTGAAGATGGGCTACTCTGTATATTTTGGGGAGTCAACTAATCAGTTAGTCAATAAGCATTTATTCAGTGTCTACTATGTGCTCAGCATAGTGTTAAGTTCAAGGGATGCAGAAAAAGGTGATAGACATTCTCTGTTTCCAGGAATTACACAGTCTAATGGGGTAGACAATTTGCAGACAGCTATGTGCAAATAAGCTATATTGAAGCTAAATTGGAAAGAATTTTTCCTTCCTTTTTTCCTTCCTCTATTTCTTCCTTCCTACCTTATTTCCTCCCTACCTC
>JAQQSK010005970.1:0-14657 GCA_028658325.1 Potorous gilbertii
GTTATCCTTAAATGTTCAACAAATATTTATTTGTTGAACAGATTAATGAAGTTCACATAGCAACATTCCATGGGATTAAAATTTCATGGTTGTACTGCATATGTATTTTTAAAAATTGATGTGGAAAAAACAAGAATTAAGAATAAAAAAATCTCTACATATTTCTCTCAGGAAGGGTGCCTATAGCTTCTCCAACTTCCTAGAGGTGATCTGACTAGGGCAACTAGTTGGTGCAATGGATAGAGCACCAGTACAGGAGTCAGGAGGACCTGAGTTCAAATCTCACCTCAGACACCTAACACTCCCTAGTTGTGTGACCTTGGGCAAGTCACTTAACCCCAAATGCCTCATCCTGGGTCATCTCCAGTCATCCTGATGAATATCTGGCCACTGGATTCAGATGGCTCTAGAGGTGACTGCACAGCCCTCTCTCACTCAAAACAAAGTCAAGCGCAAGTCATGTCATCATTTCTCTGATGGCATGGTCTTCCTCGGCAACGAAGGACGAACACACACTAGAAGTGATCCGACCACTGAATGAAATACTAAAAAGAGTCAGCACAGGTACACACATTAGGCACTCAGCTTCTCTTGTGATCCAGACTCACATGCCTAGAATTATAACTCACTTTAAAATACACAGACAAACTGAGGGCTATACCTTTCTTAACAGAGGGACTTGAAAACCTTTAAAAAGTCCCTCTAGACAGCCCACATATGCTCTACCTTATTGCAAAACTAACGGGGAAGAAATAGATCTTCCCTTTTGTTTCTTTCATTCTTGGGAGGCCCTTTGCATCTGTATTCCTGGAAGTCAGACTGGCATCACAATCTAAGAAAAATGGTCATTTCTCCAATATACTGACTAGTAGTTCATTCATTCCAAAACAGGCAAAAGTCCCAAAGACATGTGATGATTTATTCCACTGGTCCTTATTTATATAGGATGATGTGTGACTTGGTATCATTTCATTTCTTCCCTATTTAAGTTAGATATATTATAACCCTCCCTAAAAGAAATAGTACCAACTGGAACTGGCCCTACTAGACCTGTGATATCCTAGGTCTAGAGAACTTCCGGATGAGGCAACTCCTTCTGCCAATACAGAATGTCACCTCCACAAACCTCTAGTCTTATTTATCTTTATTTATGTCATATACTTCTTTTGTAATCAAGTGAAACCTATGTTCCCTTTATCAAAATAGTACTTTAAGTACATAAATTAAAATATATAGAATTATGAAGGAAATTGGTTATGTTAAAAAGTGTAATTTTTCTCATCCAAGGTCATGAACCCCCTGAAATCTACCCACATACACCATGTTAAGAACACTCATCTGGGGGGGCACTGAAAATTTAAATGACTTTTCCACAGTCATAAAAACATTATGGGTCAGAGGGAAGACTTAAAGCTTATTCTGAGGCCAGACTTCATCATGCTGCTTCCCTAGACCAAGAGAAAACAGAAACAAATTATTTTAGTGCTTCCATACACTGAATCAATGATTCTTAGAAGATATTTTAGAAAGACTCTTGTTCAACCCTGTATATAATGCATGAATTCTATATTGTTAAATTGATAGATAATATAGGAACTACACATGTCTCTGTGTTCTTGGTATTATAGAAAACATTTTTTATCATTTTACAGGATGCTAAACTCAACTTAATTATTCAAAGGCAGGAAGGAGGCATGCGTTCTTTTTTTCTGCCCATGCTGAGGCCAAATCTGGCAATAAAAATACCTGCTAACATCGGAAAGCCAGTATCAGCAAGGTGAAACATTCATGCAGCTTGCTGGCAACCTCTCTGCCCCAAACACAACAGAAAATCCTATTTTACCTATTTTTTGCTTTGTAAAGAAAATCTATGCCTTGTGCCACTGTCTGATGGAGCCTGCAGCAAACTGGCCACTTCATTCCACTGTGTCATGATTGTCCTTGAAAATATTTTAATGCCTCTCAAGTTACAAAAATTCCCATGTGCAAGAATTCTCAAACGTTATAAAATGCTTTCAGGCCACATATTTTAAGTAGCTTTTTTTTTTATCAAAAGCATTTTGACTTAAAAATGAATAAGAAAACTATTTAAAGTCATTATGTGGCTTAGTGGTAGAGATATAAGGAGGTGATAAAAGGCATGGAAGAAATAACATCCCAGGGCCCATATACACAAATGGAGCCATGATTTTGTATATGAAGATGGTCCTTTCAATGACACAGTTCACAACCTATCCTATGAGTCTTTCATTCATTACAACAAAAACTGGCCAAAGGTGAGGGGTGTGGTTGTCCAACAAACTTCATCATTTCCTTTTAATATCCTGAGATTATCAGTGGAATACATAAACTGACTGTCTATTATCTTTCAATTTTTCCACATGGCTATATGTATACCAGTAAGCACCCCAATATACACAGAGGGACCTGGTACCACTGGTTCTTAGATCTGCATTCATAAAAGGAAAGGCAACTTTTGAAGAATCAACAATTACTTTAATTAAGTACATATGTCATTCCTTTAAAAAGCACTTATATCATTCACCTAGTTCAGAGGAGTCAGCACTCCAAACTTCAGAGAAAATAGAAAGACATCAACAGACATGGCTTCCTCTGCCTGAATTTTGAACAAACAGGTTCAACTGTCTGACCATAGTCACCAAAGAGGGAAGCACCAACATCTGGGTTTTCAAAGCCAGGGGACTCCTTTAAGCAACTTCCCAGAGTCCTTGTCTGGCACTCAAAACTTCTTACAAAAACTAAGCCCCAAAATAAAACCTCACCTTCAGAGTATTTATACACTTTTTAGAGCCAGAGGGCATAAACTTCTGACCCAGTGCTGCAATAGAAAAAAACAAAAGGTACTTGGGACCCTCCTACAAAACAACTCCCTTAATCAAGCTTCCCACAATGGGCAGCCCCATCAATTGGTGGGAAAGATCTTCTTTAATCATATTATTCAATCAGAGGCACTTGTAGTAAAACAAAAACAGCAAAAGATCCTAATTTGATTAACATCACACTATAACACCTTCCACCTTCTTTCTTCATCATATACCAATCTTTTTCAATCATCTACATACATATTTATGTGTATGGTATCATACGGACATATAAAGCTTTTATATATATATATGAATGTAAAATCTATGAAGCAGATATATACATACAAATATCATGCAGATAGAAGAGGCATTTCACAGAAGTATAGTACATCACATGGATATATAATGTGTACACATAGATATAACAAATATTTAGAGAGGCAAAGGGTCATCTAATTTAACATCCTTATTTTACAGATGAGTTAACCAAGACCAAGAAAGATTGAGTGAATTACACAAAGTCACACATTCTTAGATCTTGATGCTCTTTCCTCCAGTTTTCACAACTTTGAAATATAAAAAGAAAAAAAAGCAATGGTCATCCAATGAGGAACCTGATACCTTCAAATCCAGGCCCAAGTCACACAATACTAGAAAATAAACAAGAGACACAGGTACCTTCTTTTAAAGTCAACATTTCGGAAGATGAGAAATCCAGAGTCCCAGGACACAGTTTTGAAGAGCTGCCAACTGACCTCTGGAAATCTGACTTACTGTATACCCTGACTACCTCACCTACCATCTTTGCATGACAGGGAGTTCATCTGATAACCAGCGCTTAAATTACTTAAGCCTGCAGTGCTAACATCAGTATTTTTCCACTGTCACCAGGACAGGTTGGAATGTTGGCAAGCACTCAAAGTACAACTATGGGAAAATAAACTTTGATTTGAATCTCTTCAGACGGAGAACTGATTTGGGGAAGGTGCTCATACATATTGTTAAGAGTGAATAATTATGTCTTTCATGGAAATTTTTTGAGGTACCTTAATTTGACACAAATTGTTATTTCTATTTCGTTGGAAAATATAGGTATAGGCACATCCTATTTTAGGAAAAAAAATGAAAACTTACAAATTAGATCAATTAGAGAATAATCATTCACATAGAAAAATTATTTTTATACAAAAATGATCCACCACTATGATTTGAAAAGTACTGACATCGAGTTAGAAAACTTGAATTCAAATTCACAGCTCTGCCAGTTATCAGCTGGACAACTTTTGTAAGTCTCTAGGACTCGGTTTCCCCCATGGAAAGTGAGGGACTTAGGCTAAATGATCTCTAAAATTTCTTCAATTTCTGAATAGATACTCATATAATTCTTCATAATAATTAAAGTATGATCCAATCAACAAAATTTAGATTAAAAATAATAATTTCACACATATATAAAGTTAGTGTATCACACTTATATATAAAGTTAGTGTATAAAGTCATTCCCTCCCAACAATACTGTGATTATAGTACATGGTTATGAGGAAATAAAGATTGAGAGAAATCAAATGATTTATGGGAAAAGGACTCACATGTACAAAAATATTTATAGCTGCTCTTTTTGTGGTGGCCAAGAACTGGACATTGAGGGAATGCCTATCAATTGGGGAATGGCTAAGCAAGTTGTAGTATATAAATGTAATGGAATACTATTGTGCCATAAGAAATGATGAACAGGTGGACTTCAGAAAAACCTGGAAAGACTTACATGAACTGATGCTGAGTGAAAAGAGCAGAACCAGGAGAACATTATGCATGGTACCAGTCACAGTGTACAACGACTACTTCTGATAAGATTTACCCTTTCACAGAAATGTAAGGACTTAAAAACATTTCCAAAGGACTCTTGAAGTAAAATGCCATCCATGATTTTTCTCATTCTTTCTAATTCTTCTACACAACTGTGAAAATGTGCTTAATAAGAATATATGTGTAGAATCACCCCCACCCCCCAAAAAGAAATCAAATGATTTGCCTACCATCAAAGAGCTAGTAAGGCAGGAGCCTGGATTCAGACTCTGATTCCAAGTACAGTGTTCTTTTCATTTACATAACATCACAGGATCCAAAGGAAAAGATTTGATAGTAAAAGGATGTGAGTTCTATTACCAGCCCTGCTCAGTTTCCTCATTTGAAAAATGAAGTTGGAAGAGATAATCTTTAGGTCCCTTCCACTTTTGGCATTCTATTCTTCTCATATTCTGAGAACCTTATCTATTGCTTTAGAAGTAGTATATTTATTTTTCTGCAATTCACAAATGGACAAACTGAAGGACAGATTAAATAATTTGTCCAAGAGCAGATCTCAGCCCTACTTCTCTATGCTCTTCTATTAACTTTGTAAAGCTTCTGAGATTTATCTGTATCACACATAACCAGGTTCATTTTTTATGCCTCCACTAAAGTCTTCCTTTGATGCTTCATCATGGTGTGCAAGTGACCTTAGATTCTTTCCAACATTGCACCAACAAAGCAGAAACTGCCTGATACTACCAAGTTAAATGCCAGTCTGGTGATAGACAAGGTCAATCATCTGTGGACCAGCCCAGCTAGCTAATTGAATTACCTGAGATCACCCAGGTGCTGAGTGTCAGAGTCCAAAAGTGTTCATTATTAGAAGATTGCCCACTGAGTGATTATTTTTTTTGTCTGCAGCAACCCTAAAGAAACCATCTATACCAGACCACAGAGAAACTACCTATGATCGATACTAGAGCATGCACAAAAATTAGAGCTCCTTTGAGTATTGATGATATAATTGAATATAACCAGTTCCTTTCTCAGCAAACTCTGGTGATAGAAGAAAAAAAATCAACATTTTACTACAGGTATCCTCTAAGAAAGGTAAGCAAATTACAGACCTACTTTTAAAATATGTTGTATTTTGATTGATACAAAGATTAACTTCAACTTTAAGGAAAATGAGTAGCATACACATGAGCAGAAGGTGTTTCTTCATTATACTGCTCAGAAGCTTCGTTGATGTCAGGTGGGATATCGCAGCAGTTATGTCTTCATTTGTTCCATTACAAATGTAATTCTGAGTTCTCAGAATGTCACAAAGCCTGGCAAAAACATGACCTACCTAAGACTCCCTAGAGAACTGATTTGAGCTGCTCTAGACGACACCATGCTTTTCTAATTAGTATAGTGCAATCTATTTTTACCCCTGCTTCCATAGGAGGGCAAACCACCTTCAATACCATGAGACACAAACTGACATTTGAAACCAATTAACTTTGCACATCAAAATCCAGCCAGCTTTTGTAAGATTGCCCAGAGTCTCAGAAGACTTTTTTTTAACCTTAGACAGTAGGAGTTCTCAGGTAGTATATTATAAAGGTGGGAATGGTCTGAGCAGATGGATTTTAAGTTTTCAAAACATATACCAAAATAAATTATTTTTTTTGTTTTCTTTACTATGGCCAGTTACTGAATTTACTACCCTTAATTCCCCAATGGGGAGCTAAATGTATCCACTATTTCAATAATTAGAATCTTGAGTATAAATAATAATTATTTAAAAATAGCCAAAATTTTAAATGAGTTCACTTATGAATATAAAGACTTCAAAGAAGTATAGGAAGATTTTATGTATTGATGCCAAATTAAATAGGCAGAAAGAGCAAACAATATACATATTGACAACTATAATGATAGTGATAGAAAAAAACAACAATATAATCATATTAAATAACCAGACCTGATCCAGGAGAAAAGTACCTTTCCCTCTTATTTGTTATACTAAAGGACTAAGAGGTAAGAAATAATTAATGTTCAGTCTTCTGAGTTCACAGGATCATTGATTTAAAGCTGAAAAGAGATAATCTTATCTGATCCTTTTATTTTACAAGTGAAGAAAATGAAACCAGAGGTGTTAAGTCCCTTGCTCAAGGGGGCAGAGGTTGTAAGTGGTAGTGGTGGGATTTAAACCCAGGTCCCCTTCCTCCAAATCCAACACTCTTTCTACTGAAGTACAATGCTCTTTTCACCATGCTATTCCACAACTCAAAAGACAAACTATCTACACCAATATTTGCATTAGGTGAATAAATGAATGAATGAATGAAAACACATGGTTCATGGTTTGTTTAGATGGATGGATGGATGGATGGATCAAATGATATAGAGGAGAGACAGAGAAACAGATATAGAGAGATAAATAAATGAGAGATGGATAGATGAGAGATAGACATGTACATTTCAATATAATTGATTATTTGTAATCCTATGCATTTAAGGTATTTAAAATTATTATTTCAAGAAGGGATCCAAGGTTTCACCAGACTGGCAAAGGCATACATGACCCAAAAAAGGTTAAGGACCCCTGCAATATGGGGAAACAGTAGGGAGTGGAAAGTGAAGGACAATGGAAAGTCACAGAGATGGTAAAACGGCACCATGGATTGATTCAACTTTTTTTAGACACAATGGAAGTTGATCTGATTATGGTTCCAATTTAGAGGGGAATGCAGGAATTGGTTGGGAAGAGATGTACATGCTTGGTAAGGTTAGGAGAGGCCATGAACAAGATGGACAAGGAGTAATAAATGAAGTTATCCATAGCTGAGTCCTATTAACGGGCCAGGAGAGGTAGTCCCTGACATGGCGTTAGGAATGGTAGTTTGGTACTTCAAGAGTTAAGGATTAAAACTTCCAAGGCACGGTCCCTGGTGAGCAAAGATGGTCAACCAAAAAATTTTAATCCCATTTCCCACAAGTAGTCTAGAATGTAAGCTCCTCAAGGGAAGGGACTCTAGCACAGTGACTAGCACATGGTATATACTTTAATTAATACTTACTGATGAATCTGAATTCCTCTTCATATTGGAAAAATTTCAAATGCACAAGACTACAATGAAAGTGATATAAAAACAAAAGCTATACATAAAAATAAGCTTGTTTTTTTTAAAGCTTAAGATTATTTTCAAACACATCCTTGCCAAATCCCTTATTTCAGACATACTGTCTTCATATAACAATTCTACTCAGAAATGATGCAAAGCATCTTAGAGTACTAGAATTAATCCTACTGAAAAGAGAAGAAAAAACACTACCCTTTCCCTTAAAAAATGCTAAACAAACCTAATTTCTAGTCACTAGAATAAAAAATTCCAGTGATAAATCCCTCCATACAGGACCCTTTAAGACATGGCAAGCTTAAGTGCTGACTCAGACCAGTTGTCAAGTAACTGCACACCAACGATGGAAGGCATTTATCATTTCTTCTCCTCATTGTAATTACAATATATGCTGGCCAGTAACTGAAACCAACTGCCCATCTAACTCTGTTAATATTAAAGAAAACATTCCAAGCCAATCATTCTTTAGACAGTGGTTTTATCCCTTAGGATTCAATCACACTAAACTGTCTTAAGTGATTAGAAGAGAGAAGAGGAAAGAAAAAAAAGCCCTCACAAAGAGGAAAAGAAGGGAGGGACACTCTCCAATAGGGTCCTTGATTTGAGCAACTTGTATCTGCTGCCCATATTGTGGGATTAAACTTTGCTACTCATCACATTGAATCATGCAGGGATATGGAGGGGATAGTCCTGGTATGTCCTTATCAGAGTTCATCTACAGTATTTTCAATTCTGGGAACCATGTTTCAAAGAGGATGTTGATAAACTGGAAAATATGCAGAGGGCAAAATGAATGGTTAAGGGTCTTAAGTTTCTGTCATATGAAGATGGGTTAAAGGAGCTGGGGATGTTTAGCTGGGACAAGAGAAGACCAAGGGGAGCAGGATAATTGTCTTCTGTTCTATTTGACTCCAAAGAGAAGAACCAAAGACAATGGATAGAAACAGTGAAGGAGATTTGAGCTCGATACATAATCAACTACTGTACTGCAAAACTCGAATGACTGGCTTTTAGAGGTGGTACTTGGAATTCCAGCAGAAGCTTGACAACTATTTTTTGGCTATGTTGAAGTGTGGGATTCCTTTAACGTATAGGTTGGAGTAGATAAGTACTGACCCATCCAAACATAAACCCTGTAATTCTATGAATCTTGGGCAACAAGAGCAGGGATAAGACCACAAAGGCAAGGTCAGTCAAGAGGAAATTTAGCTGCAGAAAACTCTGCAAAGTATCAAGATTTTGTTTTAGAGGCAGCTAGGTGGTGCAGTGGTTAGAGCACTAGGTCCAGGGTCAGGAAGACCTGAGTTGAAATCCAGACCCAAGCATTAATTAATCCTACTGAAAAGAGAAGAAAAAAAATTATGTGATTCTGGGCAAATCGCTTAACCACTGTCTGCCTCAGTTTCCTCAACTAAAAAATGGAGATATAAGAGTACCTAGGGTTGTTGGGAAGAGTCAACTACAATATTATGTATAAAGCACTTAGCATAGTGTTTTACACAAAGTAGCCCTATATAAAGGTTAAATAACAATAATGGCTAACATTTCTGTAGTACTTATGTGTCAGGCATTGTGCTAAGCACATTATTATGCTGATTTTGTCCAAATAAAGTCCCAGACAAGGAGCCACTCTGGGGACTAGATACCACTTAGTTTAAACTTTCTGAGAGCATTGTATATACTACATATGTACTTATATCAACGATATATCAAGTGACATAGAATACAGACTATATTTGTCTAAGTTATACTTATATAAAGATTTAATCAGATTTTCATGTCATACATAATTCTAAAGCCATAGATTTGTAGGCAGAGTGGAACCTTAGATGTTCAGTCCAACCCCAATCTTACAGATGAATACGCTGAGGCCCAGAAGGAATAAGTCATTTGTTCATGATCACATAAATAATAAATGACATTGTTAGCATTTGAACTCAGGTCCTCCCACTCCAAAATCAGCATATTCTTTCTACTGAGCCAAACTCTCCCTCCAAGTAATGCAAATGGTTTTTAAAAAATAATAAACATCTCAGAGCATATGCATCTAGGCAAGCACTGTGTTTCCAAGGGCTCCCTTGGGCAGGCAGTATGCCTATTCCAACAATGCTGACATCGTTCAAAACATTTTTGAAGTTTCTCTCTTTTTTTTAGAATTGGCTTCAAAGCTACTTTATGAGTCATGCAGGAAAACCAATCTCATTGCCTTATAACTGCATCTATCTTCTTTTTATTTTTACATAAATGCTTAGTGGTACCCAGACTTATTCCCCAAAATTTGATTCCAAATGGTCTTATCTATTTCAAAATACCAAAGAATGAGATTCACAGCTATGAAGGATGAAAAAGTCCAGGTTCTGAAGGCAACTCCAGAAAAAGAAGCTCTAAAATTATCTCAAATAATGGCACCACCATGGAGCTCATTGCATCATCGTCTCACAAACTGCCTCTTTTGGATGGCAAACCACACATTTGGATGTAGATTGGTTGGCATATTTGTTAACAAACCTGGCATGCTAGTTGATAGTCATACTTTGTAAGAGACACTGAGATCTTCAGTTAAAAGGAAATCTCCCAAAAGGGAAATATTTCTTTTTGGTGTCAACTAACTAGCCCTCTTATTTGGAATTTTTTATCTTGGAATAAAAATGTGTTTTTCTTCTTTCCAAATTAATCTCAATTAAGGGACAAAGATACATATAAACACAAAAATGAAATCACCTCTGTTGTAAAAGCATATGCATTCTATCAAGAAGGTTTTTAAGGTCCTTTGTTATTCTGGATCCCCCATGATCCTTTTTTTGATTATATTTTGATCCTTTTGAACACATGGAAATTCATCATCACGATTATAAGAAAGCTCATATTTATATGGCCAATTAAACTTTGGAAAATACTTTACATACAGACTCTCATTTGATCCTCAACAACCCTGTCATTATGTTATAATATATATTAATATTCTTATTATAATAATATTAACTCACTGTCACAGTTGATGAAATTGAAGCTGAAAGAGATCGAGAAACCTGTCCAGGGTTATGCAACTAATTAAATGCCTGAAGCAAAGTGTGAACTTAGCTCTTCCTGACTGATGCCAGGTTTCTAGCCACTATGCCCAACACCAAACCAAAAATCTAGGAACTTCAAAAAAAGGCAGGGTAGGGAGCAAATCCAATACACTGCAAAGTGATTGGTTAAGAATCTATTATTTGTCAGGAGCTATTCCAGACCCTAGATACAGAGATAAAAAGTAATTAGGCTTTGTTCTCAACGAATTTACATGTATTTTTCATGAGAAACAACATATTCACATATAAATAAATGCAAAATATTTAACAAAGTTCTATCTTACAGGACTGTTGTGAGGATCAAGTTAGATAATTGAAAAATAAAACCAAAAACAAATAAGGTGACCCTATACCTAACTGCACCTCCAATTCCAACTCTAATCCTAAATATGCCTCCGACTCTAACCCAATGGTATTATATACTTTTTTACCTCCCACCCTCTTCTTCTTAAAAACTCCAAAAAAAAAGGATTTTCTTAATGTTTTAAACATGAAAGCACATGCACACACATGTATACATGCACACGCATGCACACTATAGACCATTCATATATGTATTTACATGGTATAGCTCTTTTTATAATAATGCTGGTCTGATACTTATATTGCTGTCGTTGACATAATGAGAGAGGCAACTGTAACATTCTCTACAGTAAAAATCAACCAATATTGGAGAGAGGACAAATCCCTTGAGTCATTACGCAGTGGAAACTAGGTTGCCCCTCAAAAAGTGGTATAAATAGAAGCTACTATGCTACTACCATTTACAAATCAACAAATTCAATTATTTATTGAGTACCAACTTTGCTCAAGGCAGCATTATGGATATAGTGCTTGGCTTAGAATTAGAAAGATATAAGTTCAAATCCCATCCCTAATACTTTTGAGGAAAGGCAGTTCCCATATCAGGATTTCCCTACCCTGATGAAAACTCAGGTTTTTTCATATTCGTGTACCCATAAGTCATTGTGCTAGGTGCCAATTCAAAAGACTGAAGCCTTTGCAGATCTCTGAGTATATATAAAGGTTAAAAGAAGGCCCTACTATATTCAGGCCCTCTGAATAAACCACTGAATTAATGCTAGCTGTAATAAATTATTCTTTAGCAAATGGCTTAGTAATCAAAGAGCTATTTACCTACCCTGTATCTTTATGAAAAATAAATGACATTTTTTTCTAAAGCCTTGGTAACCTAGTTTTATTTCAGGCAGATAAAACCATCTGAGTAAATGAATCTTCTACCCTCTGCTACTCATACATTGCCAATGGGAACATGATATTTTCCCTCTATTCTTATAGGCTAATGCGCTATGTTTACTAGTAACAAGTGTTTTATCCCACTAAAAAACCACATCTAAATAACCTAGAATTAGCTAAATGGACATCCCTTCTCCAGTGTTTACAACTGGCTTTCACGGGTAATGAAACTTCACTTAAGGCCTTCTATCTCTGTCCCTTCAACATTTCAAACATCTATTAGCTATACTGCTACCTGAAATGTATCTCAGCTAGTCTAATTTAGTACTCACCCTCTTTCTTTCTCTATATCGCTTCCTTCTCCCTCACTCCTTCATTCTCTCTCTGTGTGTATTCTGTCTCTCTCTCTCTCTGTCTTTCTATCCCCTCCCCTTCCTTTCTCATTCTCTCTCTCTCAGCAAAGGAGTTACAAGATCCCCTGTATCAGGCATGGTTCATTATATTATATAAGGTTTTGCATAGATTCTGAACCTACTGAAAAAAAAAAGAAACTGAGAAATCACTTACTTTAGGGAACTAAGGTCAGATGGGATGACTGGTCAATGACTATGTAATGAGTGCCAATGGGAAATAAGAATCAAGGTCTTCCTGGCTCCAAGCCAAGCATTCTGTCCATAATAGTACCTTGTGTATAACAGGACTTAATGAATAAATCTGTTGAATTACAAACAATGGCAATATTAAGGGTGACATGTATATCTCTTTGGGGATAGCTTATTTACTAGTAGGAGATTGATTCAAGGGACTCATCTGTAAGGGGTTTGGAACTCCCGAGGACACCCTGACCCTGATAACCTGAAAGTTCCCCTTGCACTCATCCTCAATTCCATTGCTTGACTTTGACTGTAGACCTTGCTCCATTTTGTACAAAAGGATACAGAGATTGAAAGAAGTTAAGGAAGGTGCCCCAAGTCATGGAACTTAAGAAGTATCAGAAAATGAACGGGAACACAGGTTTTGTATAGTAACATTTTGTTCATTATGACAAGAGATCTATTATACTGTTTACAAGTTTACAAAGGACTTTCCTGCAAAACTATAGGATCATAGGTCTAGAGCTGGAAAGAACTCCAGAGGTCATTTTGCAGCTGAGGAAACTGAGGTCCTGGGAAGTTTAGTGACTTATTCTGGTTGCAAACATTAAAGGCTGGTCCTGTGATGTCAGAGACAGTGCTCTTTCAATCATAAGAGGTAATTTCTTTCTATTGCAACTATTGGGCCCATTTAGATGAAATGACACTTCATTTCTAAGAATTTGCATAACACAATTCATTATTCTGTATTTCTTTCTATTAGCAAGTATTTTTACAATCTGTGTCTTCCACAACTCCCCTAAAGTCTTTAATATGTAGTTAAATAGTCCAGAAAAAAATTCCCACAGTAATCACATCCAAAAATGTATTTCTCTTTCTTCGTTTTAAGTTCATCACCTCTCTTTTGGGAGATTGGGTAAATGGTGTGTCTCATGTTCATTCTTTTGGACTCATGGTTTATCATTGCATTGACCAGAGTTCTAAATTCTTTAACAAAGTCCTTTTTTTCTATAGTGCTATCACTGTATAAATTGTCCTATTCCAATTGCATCTTTCTCTGCATCTCATTCATACACATATGTTCATTTTGCAATTATCATTATATTATATTACCTATCCTACAAGACTGTAAACTCTTCCAGGGCAAGGACTGTATCACTCATCATTGTATCTCCAACCACATCTAGTCCAGTGAGTGCTTAGCAAGCACTTGTCAAATGGAGTCGTTGAGTTGATGATGTCTGGCTGGAACTATCAGTCAGTGATTGGGTAGAGTGGGACAGAGCCAAAGAGGGACTCTGTTTCTGCCAGACGAACAGTAAGCATTGAGAAGCATTAGATGCAGATTTGTTTAGGGGATGGGGATGAGTGAACTATTCTCAAGCTTTGGTTCAAGGAAGTGGCTCTTGGCAAGGCATCCTAAGAGGGTGGTAATTAACTACAGGCTATTTTAAAATGGGCTTCAGCAGTGGTAAGCCACTGGCGTTTGCTAGATTGCCCAATGGTATTCTACAGGAGAATGTAAAATAACATGGAACTAACTGGAAGAAGGAGTTGAAAGGGATCTCTGATAATACCAACATGGTCGTGGTGGGCCCTGGAAAGCCTGGTTTAAGTTTTTTTGTTGCTTTCTGTGGTTTCCTTTGGGTCTCAGAGTGGATATGTCTCATATTTTTACAAGTTTCCTAAGGAGAGGCCATGAAAATACCATTTCTCTTTTCTATCTAGGATAGTCTAACTATATAGACAGAATAGCTAGAAGAAATGACTAGTGATTAAACCTCGGTTCTCAGTCTCCATTGTTTGCCGATTATCTGAAGCTTTTTGTTGATGGTTTCCCTTTCTTTTTGCCTACCAGAAAAGCAAAGGAAAAGATGACGATTTATAGTTTATATTTTAACATAGTTGGTGATATATGATTAGCGTCTCTTTTGTAGTGTAAGGAATAAATAGTTGTCCTATACCTGGTATCTACTACTTTTTTTATGCTCCTTTATTTTTTTCTGAAAAGAATTTTGTCAGGGTAGAGCCATGTGAAAGCTTTTTTTTTTT
>JAQQSK010005971.1:0-14657 GCA_028658325.1 Potorous gilbertii
TGGGTCCTTGGGAAGGGACGCGCTCTTGAGATGTGATCGCCAAGCATTAAAGACCGCTTCAACAACCTCTGGTGTTCTGTCTGGTTTTTCCTCCCAGAGGACTGGGAGGCCGGTGCCGCCCCGAAGACTCATCATGACTGGGATTGGTGAGTAGGAGAGCAACCTAGCATTAGGACCGGGGACCCTACTCGGACACTCCCGGGCGGGTCTCCGTTGAGCCCCTCACTTTACACTTCTCCTCATTGGCTTTTTGAACCTCTTTTGCCAATTGAGTTAGCCTCTTTTTCAAGGTGTTATTTTCTTCAGCATTCTTTGGGGTCTCCTTTATTAAGGTATTGACCCATTTTTCATGCTTTTCTTGCATCTCTCTCATTACTCTTCCCAGTTTTTCCTCCACCTGTCTAACTTGATTTTCAAAATCCTTTTTGAACTCTTCCATGGCCTGAGCCCAATCGATATCTATTTAAGATGTTTTGGATACAGAGGCCTTGACTCCTTTGTCTTTCCCTGATGGAAAACCTTGTTCTTACTCATCAGAAAGGAAAGGAGCTAACATCTGTTCACCAAGAAAGTAACTTTCTAGGGCCTTATTTTTTTTTTCCTCTTTCTGGGCATTTTCCCAGCCATTTACTTGACTTCTGAGATTCCTGTCCACCCTGGCCTAGATCTTCCCAGCTAGTGCTTGGGGTCTGAGATTCAAATGCTGTTCCCCAGCCTCAGGGCTTTCAGAAGTGGGTGTGGCTGCTATTCAATGTAAGCTTAAGTTCTGGTACTCAGGTTGGGGCAGGGCTGACTCCTAGGCTCAGTTCCCTCAGGGGGTTTATGTGGAGACCTTGAGTACTGGACCCCAGCTCCTGCCTGCTCTGGGAGCCTCTGGCTACCTGTTGCCTCTGCCACTGCCTCCCGAGGAAGCCTGAGTTATGGAGACACCCTGCTCCCCTCTCAGCCAGCCCAGAATTCTCTGTCACTGACCTGTAGCACTTGTGGGTGGAGGGACCTTGAGATTCCGTCACTGAAGCCTGCTGGGATGTGCTCCTCTTCTATGTGCTGTGCGGGCAGGGAAGGGAAGGGCTGGGCTCTGCTCCTGTCCAGTGCGCGACGGACCTTTGGGATCGGTTTTTCAGGGCTCTCTGGAACGGAAGTCTCCTTCACTCTGTTGCTGCTTGGCTTCCACTGCTCCAGAATTTGTTGGGAGTTCTTTTTACAAGAAATCCATGGACTATGGTTTCAGAGCTAGCAAATGTGAATCTTTCTACTTTGCCATCTTTTCTCCTCTTCCCCAGCCAACTTTATTACGAGAAACCTAGCTTAGCTTTTTATTTTTTATTTTGTTTTGATGCTTTGTGTTGTCCCCTCAATTTCCAGGGATTTAATTTCTTGCATTAGATTTTGAAGTTTTTTTTTCCAAGTTCTTAATTCATTCTCCATATTTTTCTTCAATAAATGTCATTTCCATTCACATTCCTTTTTTTCTCTACTTCTGTTTTTTCAGTAGTTTCTCATTTATTTGACTCTTCATAAAACCTCTTGGAGTTTTCTTGGCCAAGATTCTAATGTGCTTTTCCATTTCCTTTTGCAGCTGATTTTACAAATGAAAAGCTAAGGCAAAAGAGGTTGAGTGATTTGCCCAGGGTGAAAATGCTAATCAATATCTGTGGTCACATTAGATCTCAGGAAGATAAAGTCTTTCTTGCTCAGTACTCTTGCTCAGATACATTATCTACTGTGTCACCTAACTCCACTTTTACTCTATTACGTATCTTATTTACTTTTTTACAACATTTATTAGCTCTCTGTTCCTGGAAGGGAGTGTGGATCCTAAATTAAATTAGCTTGATAGATACAATTTGAGGGAAGTGAGGGGGAATTCCCAAGTCCTACCACACTCTATTCCCAGTCAATCTCAGAAATAATTGCCTTCTTATTAAAAAAAAAGAGCATAAGAATGTTTTTAAAATTTAGAAATTCATTTTCCTACAAGGCAATTATATAGGTATGGGCTGCTTAAGAGGTGAAATTTGAGCAAGGTATTGGAACGATTAAGCCTTTGGCAAATTATGCTGTCACTACCAATAGACAAGCTGGGAATGGGGGAAGGAATCACAGTACCAGTAGCAATGCTACAAGGTGAGGTGGCAGGGATTTCAACATTCCTTAAAGAAAGCTCTGGGTGTGATTCCTGAAATGGATTCAGAACAAAGTCATGGGTGTATTTGTAAAACTGTACTGGCAAAGCAAGCACCTGGCATCTAAGGGACTTCCACTCCCTTCCAACCTTGAAATATACTCCAAACTTGCAGCTTTATTTTGATCAATCAGGACAGGTTGTAGAAGTCAATTTTGGTAGCAATGTATGCTAGAGGTTAGAGAGTTTATAGAAGTACCTTTCAGCAACCTCTAGACATAGTATTGTGAGTAGGGCCAAATGGAAATCTTTAGAATTACCTGTATCCTGCCATATAATTAATACCACTTAACATATAGGATGGTTGAAAAATCTTTCTTCTATAATGATGGAGATAAGGGAAGCTAGAACAATTCACTATACTGGATTCCCTTGCAAAACTCTGTGATATCTTTGAAAATTAGAAAATACCAGGAAAAGATTCTGATGATAGAAAGTCACTGTGATGATAGGGAAGAACAAAACACACACTCAGAAGAAAGTAAAGGCAAAACTGTTATATCCAGCGAGTCAAAGAACAACATGAAATGGTTTGGGTACATGCAATAGCTGAAAAAGGATTATAAAAATCAAGGAACAGAGGGGCAGAGCCAAGATGGCAGAATAGATGCTAGCTCCAAACCCACAGCCCATGGATTTCCTCTAAAAAGAACTCCCAACAAATTCTGGAACAGTGGAAGCCATGCAGAACAGTGAAGGAGATTTCCGTTCCAGAGAGCCCTGAAAAACCAATCACAAAGGTCCATCGTGCACCTAATGGGAGCGGAGCCCTGCCCTGCCCTGGCCGTGTGGCACTGAGAGGAGCGAGCAGATCCGAGCAGGCTTCAGGGATGGAATCTCCAGAGGCCATGAAGGTCCCTCCACCCACAGACACACAGGTCAGTGAGAGAGACGTCTGGATGGGCTGAGAGGAGAGCTGGGTGTCTCCATGACTCGGATCCACTTGGGAGGCAGCAGCAGAGGCAGCGGGAAGCCGGAGGCTCCCAGAGCAGGCAGGAGCTTGGCAGGAGCTCCATTAGAGAAGGTCTCTGGATAAACCCCCTGAGGGAACTGAGCCTGGGAGGCAGACCTGCCCCCACCTGAGAATCTGACTTAATCTTACCCTGAATAGCAGCCGGGCCAGCCCCTGAAAGCCCTGAAGCTGGGGAGAAGGGACTTTCCAAAGTTGAATTGTTTACATCCCTATATGGAAAGACAGTATTTGTAACTTCTGAAATTTTTCAGTATCTGGGTAGTTAGTGGGACTACACACACACATCCACACAGATGCACACACACATGTACACATGTGTGGGTGCATACACACACATACACACATGCATGCACACACAGAGACAGAGAACACAGAGTGAATTGAATAGGATGGGATCATATCTTAAAAGAAATCAAGGTAAACGGTGAGATAGAAATGTAGTGGGATAAGGGAAATTAGAATGCTCAGTGTACTGGGGTGGGGGAGGGGACAAATGGGGAGAATACTTTGGAACCCAAAATCTTGTGAAAACGAATGTAAAAAGTTAAATAAATAAATTTATATTAAAAAAAATCAAGCATCAGCAATAAAGAGAAATAACAGTCATACAAGACAATCATTAAAAGAAACAGTTACCAAATTGGTAAAAGAGGCATTGAATAAATACTGAGGAGAAAAATGTCTTAAAAAACAGAATAAATGAAATGGTAAAAAAGGCACAAAAGAGAACAAAAGAAAACAACTACTTAAAAAGTAGAATCAGGCAAGTAAAAGCTAATACAACAAGAGATGATTAAAGTACTATTGAACAACCTGAAAGCAATGATTCAAAATAAAGGGACTAGATATCACCTTTCAAGAAATTATTGAGGAAAATTGCTTTGATATTCTAGAGTCAGAGGGTAAAATAGAAATTGAAAGAATTTACCAATTGCCTTCTGAAACACATCCTCGAATTAAAACTCCAAAGAATATTATAGTCAATTTCCAGACTACATAGGTCAAGGAGAAAATATTGCAAGCTGTCAGAAAGAATTCAAATATTGTGGAATTACAGTCAGGATAACACAAGATTTAGCAGTTTCTGTATTGAAGGAATCAGGGGCTTCTAATAAGATATTTCAGAGGGCAAAAAAGCTAAGATTACAACCAAGAAATACCTATTTAGTGAAACTAAATATAATCCTTCTGGAGAAAATAATACATCTTCGGTGGAGTTAAGGCCTTTCAAGCATTCTGATCAAAAAACTGTAGTTAGTAAATAATTTGACTTTGAAATTCAACACTCAAGAGAAGCATAAAAAGGCAAACAGGAAAAGAAAATCATAAAGGATTCAATAGGGAGAAAATGTTTATATACCTACAAGAGAAAATGATACTTGTTAACTCTTAAAACATTTCTCATTATTAGAACAGTTAGAAGAAATATACAGAGATGGAGGACACAGGTGATAATTGAATATGCTGTAATGATTATCTAAAAAATAAAATTAAGAGGTGAGAAAGAAGAATACCCTGGGAGATGGCAGAAGGGAGAAGTGAATTTATCTGACATAAAAAGACACAAAAGAGATGTTACAGTGGAGAAGATGGGTAAAGTGGGTGAGTATGGGTATGTTAATCTTACTCTCATTTGAATTGGCTCAAAGAGAAAATAACATAAATACTCACTTGGTTGTAGATATCTATCTTATCCTGCAGGAAGGTAGGAGGGGAAGGAGATAAGAGAAGTGGGGGAGGGACTGATAGAAGGAAAATCAGTTTGGGGGAGGTGAAATGTCAGAAGAAAAACACTTTTGAGAATGGACAAGATGAAAGTAGAGAGTAGCATAAATGGGGAACATAGGATGGAGGGGAATACAAATTAATCAGTACTGTGGAAAAAACCAGCAAATTTTTATGATGAAAACCACATTTCTTATCTCATAGTCTCATTTTTTAGAAATTCTAATGGAGACTTAGCCACTGATCCAACTTGGTAACTGGGTCTACTGAAAATATCATCTCTGAAAACATTCCTTGTAGTCACAGAGGAAGGCCCATTTCAAGAACTGCTCATTATTTCCATTGTAACCAGACTCTGGGAATGCAGTCTTGATCCACCTGTCATAACTTGAAAGGGAAGAACCACCCAACTGCCTTGTGAAACCTACAAGTAACTTGACTCTAAAGATTAAACAGAGTCATAAGCCATTGATAACTGAGGTGGACAGCTGTTCCCAAGACTGCTGTATGAGAAGATGGCATCTGAGGCAGAACACTGACCCCAGAAACCATTCTTTAAGCTGAGGTTTGCAGTTACTCCCTCTATGAATTAAATTTTTGCTTTCTTGCTACTATAGCAGTCCATCATCCTACATTTTTCAAAATTTTGTCTGGATAACCATTCCCTCAGGAGACGACTATTGGGCATGATACTCAAGGTTCTGCCTTGAAGCTTTGACCCTACCAGTCGTGCTAGGAAACTGAATCATGACCCTACTGATAGGACTCTATTTAATGGCCCCCCCCAAGACATACTCTGAAAATCCTTGCTCCTCCCTGGACTGAGAAAACACCCAGTCTCAGTATGATTATATGAAGGGAGCAGCTAGTGTCCTCTATCATTACTTCTATCCGCATTTTTAGGACATTACCATAGTCACAAGCACACCTGCCCATAAGAAAAAGGAGCATCCTAATTGAGAATTAATGGACTTAATAGAAGGTTACAGGAATCCTAACATATCAGACCTTTACCTATGGTGTCTATTATTTTAGGGGTATTTCTAGAGACCTAGGTCCCACTTTCATCCAGGGTACAAGAAGCAATATGAACTCTTGGATCATTAAATCTCATGCAATAAAATTTTGCCTTTCTTCTGACTCCACATAGGTTGCTTTCCTAAGTTCTTCAATGGATCCCTCTGGCCACCTCCTGCAGTCACAGATTTCCCTGAATAGGTTGTTGACATCTCATTATTGCTGTAGAAACTCTCTGTAACAAATGGAGTACATGAACCTGCCCTACCAAATCAGACATCAGACCTTTGACTTTTACCCACGACATAAGCAAATGTAAAGGTCTCTATTCAGTTTCCAAGTTAGTATGGGGATTCCAGAAAGGCCTCTCATTCTATAGCCAGGGTAGAGCTAACTCATCCCTAGAGTCACTGAGTTCCATGAGTTTCACTCACTGTACCTTGGGTTCACCATTTGATATCCGTACCTTTGCTGTTGCATTGCCCCCATCTATAGGACTGTTCTTCTTATGAGGTGCTATACTATATCACAGCCTCCCTCCCTTCTGGGAAGGCCTTTGTGCATTTGTCTACATTACTTCCACTTTGTCCTTACTCCTAGGAAATCACTTTACTGAAGTTCCTCTCTGATTAAATTAGTCTCTCAATGGGAAATGAAGGCTTTCTTTCCTTCCAATTCTTGCCCTGTTGACATCTCCCATATCTCTGACTTGTACTGCAGACACCTTTGGAATGCTATACTAATTTGTCAGGAAACTCTAGGCAGAACTAGTTATGGGTCTGGAGCATAAAGGGAAGCTTTTCACCAGCCTCCAAACACAAGCTGATTCACTTGCCATCATGGTATTACAAAACTGTCAGGTGCTGGACATCATAATCATTGTATGAGTGCGTGGGGAACTTAACTGCTGTTGGAGAGGAATGTTGTTTCTATGTTGACCAATCTTCTCAATAGACCAACAGTAGTATCAAAGCATGATGCCTGGCAATAGCCAATTTTGTCCCATGTAGACCACATAAAACTAATATGTGAGGACTAATGTATAGTCCAGCTTTTTCTTAAGGGAGAGTGGTCCTTTTGTTTTATGTTAGTATTAAAGATTGTACTGCTGCCTTAATCATAATCTATGGAATTTTCTGATTGTGATTTTAAAAAAATAGAACAAAACAAACTCAAATGTCTCCTTTAAACCCAAAGTGACAAAAGTTACTTCCTCACCACAAAAAGACAACCAAGACTGCATCGGCCCTTTGTTAGTCCTTTTATTTGAATTCTCCTCTCCTTCATAACAGATAGGGTATTCTTGTCTACCACCAGCATCTCCCTCCCACCCCACAAATACACATTTCAGTACTTCAGTATCACTGGAGAAGGAGGTGGTTGAGGAGATAATGCAGTGATTTATTAGGTTTCATTGCCTGGGAAAAGATAGAAATGTATTTTTATTGAGAGACTTTCATTGGTATGCTTCTAGATGTAATCCTCTGAATTACCAAATGTATTCTGACCCTAAAAGAAAAAGACAAAGTGTGGAGGCAATCAAAAATACAATGTTAAATTGGTGATAATCGAGACTGGAGAAATCAATTTTAGCACATGGGTCCTCAGAGTACCTATTTTTTTTTCCATGTCCCAGAAACAATTACCCAGGCTAAAGTGAACTTATTTTAGTATATTTAATATTTTCCCCAATTACATGTAAAAACAACTTCAAAAATTTATATTTTTAATTTTGATCTCAAAATCTTCTCCCTCTCTTTACTCCCCAGATGCTCCTTGAGAAGGCAAGCATTTTGATACAGATTTGACATGTGCAGCCATGCAAAACCTATGTCCCTATTAGTCATGTTGCGAAAGAAAACAGAAACCAAAAAAACAAAAGAAAAAAGGGTAAAATACAATACATGCTTTGATTTGCTTTCAACCTCAATCTGTGATTTCTCTGAAAGAGGATAATATTTCATCATAAGTTTTCAAAATTGAATTTGATGATTGCATTAAGATAGTCAAATCATTCACAGTTGATCATTGCACAATATGGCTATAACTGTCTACAACAGGTCTGTACTACATATGGCCTGTGGTCCACTTGCAGCCCCTCAAAGCAACTCATGGACAATATGTTGTGCACTCCTGGTTTACAATATAGTCCAGGTTCTGCTCATTTCACTTCGCATCAGTTCATCTAAATCTTTCTAGATTTTTCTGAGAACATTCACCTCTAAATTCTTATAGCACAATACTATGCCATCAAAATCATATACCACACATTGTTCAGCCATTTCCTAATTGATGGCTTCCCTTCAATTTTTAATTCCTTATATGAAAATAAAGAAATATTGTTGTGCTGTACGCAATTGCAAATGTGATGTATAAAGAGAAGTATTGAAAGATCAATATGACCGGAGGGTTGTTGTTCTTCCTTCTTGAAGAGGATCAAAATGACATCACCATGATAAAGTGAAGTTTCAATGTGTATGACTATGGCTGATCAGATCAATAAGAGCTCATAATGCTCTACCATAGGTTTGGTACAGATAATCTGTGTGAACATTTGGGGGTAGTTACTACAAATTTGCACATCCTACATTTCATTTGTGCAGTTTCAATTTGACTTTGCTCATACAGCATAGCACTTTTCTGATGTAGGCATGTCATGCTGAACAGTCCTGTGCCAGTGTCTCCCATGTTTCACAATCCTATATAAAGTTCTTGAGAGAGATCTTCAGAGTGTCCTTCTGTCACTTCTTCTAACCACCATGTGATCACCTGCCTCATGTGAGTTCACCATAAAATAGGCTTTTTGGCAAGCATATACTGGATCAACATGGCCAACCCATCAGAGTTATGCTCTCTGAAGCAAAGCTTGAATGCTTGGCAGTTTAGTTCCAGCAAGTATATTTTATCCTGCCAGGCGATCTTCAGAATCCTCCTAAGATAGTTCAAAAGGAAGCGATTCACTTTCCTGGCATGGAGCTGGTAGAATGCCCATGTTTCACAAGCATACAACAGTGAGATCAGCACAATGGTTCTGTAGATCTTGTTTGGTAGTCAGTCCAATACCTCTTCTCTCCTATCTTTTCTTTGGACCCTTCCAAACACTGAGCTACCTCTGGCAATTCATGCATCAACCTCATTGTCAATGTGGACATCCCTGGAAAGTACACTACCAAGGTAAGTGAACTTATCCACAGCATTCAGAGCTTCTCCGTTTGTTGTAATCGATGGTTCCATGTATGGATGGTTTGGTGGTGGCTGATGGAGCACCTGTGATTTCTTGGTGTTAATTATTAGGCCAAAATTAGCACAGGCAGCAGAAAATTGATCTATACTTTGTTGCATCTCAACTTCAGAGGCTATATAGCGTGCACAATCTTCTATAAACAGAAAATCATGCACTAACACTCCTTCCATTTTGGTCTTGACTTGTAGTGTTTTCAAATTGAAGAATGTGCCATTATTATGGTAGTTGACCTTGATGCTGTGTTCATCCTCATTGACAGCATTCAATAATAGGGCTGAAAACATCATACTAAAAAGCATGGGAGTAAGCACGCAGCCCTGTTTCATTGCATTGGTGAATTGGAAGACACAAGTGCACTGTCCACTATGCACTACCTGGGGAAACATACCATCATAAAACTGGCATACAATACTGATGAACTTCTCCAGGCAAACAAATTTTGATATAATTTTCCAAAAGCCCTCATGACTAACAGTGCCAAAGATCTTGGTCAGATCTACAAATGTTACATACAGACCTCTGTTCTGCTCCTGGCTTTTCTCCTGGAGTTGTCAGGCAGCAAGTAGCATATCGAGTATTCATCAGTCATTTCTGAAGCCACACTGGCTCTCAGGTATAAGACCATCTTTCAAGTCAATGATCAATGATCAGCCTATTGAGGAAGACTAGCAAGAATCTTCCCAGCAATGACTAAGAGAGAAGCCCACAAGACAATCTATTCCCTTTACCTTTATAGAGATGGATAATGGAGGCATCCTTCTACTCCTGGGAGACAACCTCCTCTTGTCACATATTTCAGTCAGCTTTTGTATGAGCAATGATCCCTCTACCTTGTAAATCTCAGCTGGAATAGAATCAGCACCATGTGCTTTGCCACATGAAAGAAACCTAATGGCATTCAACACCTCTTCTTCAGTTGGAAGCTCAACTAATGAGGGATTGGCTTCAACCTGAGGTAAATGGTCAGTGGCCTCAGCTTTGATTGATGATGGTCTGTTGAGAACACTATGCAAGTGTTCAGTCCATTTATCTAGGATAATTTCCTTATCACTAATCAATGTGGCAACATCAGCACTCAATAGTTGTGATGTACCATAGGTTTTTCGTCCATTCATAATCTTAAGTTATGGGAAAAAATGAAATAAGTAAGCTATAAGTGAGCACCTCATGAAAAATCTACATTATTTTATTTAAACATGAATTCTATTACATATATAAAGTACAATTAATTCCATTGTAGGTAATCTGTTCAAAAAATAGACAAAATAATTCTACCTATTTCCTTCTAGGAGACATATGTGGTTTTGATACCACAGTACAAAAAAAATGGGGTGGGACAGAAAATTACAGACCAATTTCCTTAATGAATATTGATAGAAGTATCTAAAATATAATACTATCAAGGAGATTACATTAATATATCACAAAGATGTTATATCATGAACAGGTTGGATTTCTAACAAAAACATAGCACTTTTTCAATAATAGGAAATGTAAGCCTAATTTATTGTTTGCTGATATTCAGTCATTTCATTCATATCTTAGTTTTTGTGATCCAATTTGGGGATTTCTTGGCAATAATATTGGTGTATTTTTCAATCTCCTTCTACAACTCATTTTACAGATGAAGAACTGAGGAAAACATGGTTAGGTGAATTGCTCAGGATCACACAGCTAATAAGTGTCTGAGACCAGATTTGAATTCATGTAATTGATTCTTCCATAATCCAAGTTCTGTGCTTTATTCACTGTTCTACCTGGCTTCTGCACAATACTTTATAACATCAATAATAAAGACAACAAAAATCATGTGCTTATATACTTACAGAAAAATCTTTTAACAAATCATCAATTTCTATTTTCAAAAAAGTTAGAAAATATAGGAAAAAATGGAACTTTTCTCCCATTTATCAACTTCAGCTGTATAAAGCCAAGAGTTCTAAACCTAAAACATTACCTCTAATGGGGATGTACTTTCCAATTAGATGAGGAATAAATCAAGGATGTTCATTGAAAATGAGATTCACAGAATGGAAAAAAATATACACAATATTGTAATATTCATAAATAGAAGACAGCTAATTTTATCTATACAACAATCTACAGCAACCTTACAAGACCCATGATTTTTTAAAAAATAAAAACAAAACCTATTCATCTCTATTGACAAAAAAATGAAAGATTCAACATGCTAATTAAAGAATACACTACACACATACATTCATATAAATCTTGTGTGAATATATACACATATGCAGTATGGGTGTGTGTGGGTATATATATATATATATATACATATACATACATATATGTTTTGACTTTTTTCACATTATGACTAATTTTTGCATAATATTGTTATGAGCACTAAGCATCATATTTCTTTCTTTCTCAATATGTGGGGGAGGGTTTGAAAGGAGGGAGAAAATTTGAAACTGGCAATAAAAAATTAAAATTCAAAAAGAAAAAATGTCTTGATGGTTTCTCTATTTGTTCTCAGTTCTTGTATCTCTTTATTTTTCTTGTTTTTATTTTATTGTTTTTGAGAAACACATAATTTGTTTAGATCTATTTTTCTTTCCTTCTCAACTATCTTTAATACCTCCTTTTAATTACATATACACATTTCTCTCATCAATAGTTACATCACTTTGGAGTACATTGTTAAATTTTAGTATTACATACATACACATACACAGTTATGTATGTGTATTGGTATTACATATCTCCTGTGTATTATATATGTGTGTTCATGCAAGATTTTTTGACGTGTTATTCTGAGAGTATCATATGTAAGCTCTCTGTACACATATCCTCCTTGATATAAACATATTTTGCATATATGAAGATCAAACAAAAATAATGTAAAAATGAACAGAACTCATTTTTTTAAACATTAATTTTGCTTTTCTTCACCCATATATATATTAGATCTGTTTATTTGCATTTTGAATAAGTTTTCTTTGTTTTCTCTCTTTGGTAAGACTTGCCTCCATGGATTCAAATTATTCTCTCCTACAGATGTGCAGGGCACACAGTAACTGAAGAAAATACCAATCAACACAGTGTAGACATGGAAAAGGACTTGAAGCATGAAAGAGTTAAGTACAACAGGGGCTTAATATCCAGGACTGGGTAACAGAGTGACTATTGAGGAGATCACTGGGTGGGAAAATAACTAATGACTTCTTGGAAGGTTCTATTAAGTGGAGACTCGTTCGTAGTTCACTAGAGCACTACAAAAATTTGGATATATATTGATAATTTGAATATATATATTCTAAATTTTTGTATATATATATAATATGTGTATATATGCACGTATACATATATATGTATACATATACACACATATATACCTACACACATGCACATATATACATATATATATTAATTGAATTATTTGATTTGATTTCAGTGTTCGACAATCACTTTCATGTATCTTAGATAATTTTTCACTCTCTCCCCCTCATTCCTTCATCCATTTCCACTCCCTCCCAGAGACAACATACAGTCTTATACACGTTCTACACGTACACGTCTATTAAATGCATGTTGCATAGAAGAAATAAAATGAATGAAACCATAAAACAAAACAGAACAAAGCAAAACAATACAAAAGAACATGGTCTGTTTATATCTTTGATTCAATTGCATAGTTCTTTCTCTGAATGTGGAAGGTGTTTTTCCTCAAGAGTACATTGGAAATTTTTTAAGTCTATGAATTTCAATAAAGTACAAAGTCTACCAGAAAAATTCCTTGCACACTGTGGTTGTTTCTATGTACAAAGTTCTCCTGTTTCTGCTCCTTTCACTCAGCATTAGTTCATGAATCTTTCCAGGCTTCTCTGAAGTCTTCCTGTTCGTCATTTCTCATATCACAATAATATCGAGTAGCAGTGGTGATAATGGACATCCTTGTTTCACCTCTAATCTTATGGGAAATGCATCTTGCTTGTCTCCATTGCATATAACGCTTGCTGAAGATTTTAGGTAGATACTGCTTACTATTTTATGCTAAGTTCTATTTATTCCTATGCTCTCCAGTGTTTTCAATAGGAATGGGTGCTGTATTTTGTCAAAAACTTTTTCTCCATCTATTGAGATGATCATGTGGTTTCTGTTAGTTTTGTTGATGTACAACAATAATCAATGATGCTAATAGTTTTTCTAATGTTGAACCAATACTGCATTTCTGGTATAAATCCTACCTGATCATAATGTATTATTCTTGTGATAAAGTGCTATATTCTTTTTGCTAATATCTTATTCAAAATTTTTGCATCTACATTCATTAGAGAAATTTGTCTATAATTTTCTTTTTTTCTTTTGCCTGTTCCTGGTTTAGGTATCAGAGTCATATGAGTATCATGAAAAAAATTTTGTAGGAATCCTTCTTCAGCAATTTCACAAATAGTCTATATAGTATTGGAATTAACAGGTCTTTAAATGTTTTATAGGATTCTCTTGTAAATCCATCTGGCCCTGGAGACGTTTTCTTAGGTAGTACATTGGTGGCTTGTTCAATTTTCTTTTCTGAGATGGGGTTATTAAAATACTTGACTTCCTCCTCTGTTGATCTGGGCAAACTATATTTTTTTTAAAAAATAATCAAAAATCTCATTTAGACTCTCTAATTTATGGGCATACATTTCAGCAAAGTAATATGTAATTATTGTTTTAATTTCCTCCTCTTTGGAGGTTAATTCACCCATTTCATTTTTGATATTGGTAATTTGATTTTCATTATTTTTTAATAAAATTGATGAAAGGTTTATCAATTATATTGGATTTGACATAAAACCAAGTTTTATTTATTAGTTCAATAGTTTTCATAATTTCAATTATATTCATCTCTTCTTTGATTTTCAATATTACTAATTTGGCATTTTCTTGGGGATTCAATTTTTTTTCGAGTTTTTTCAGCTGCATACCCAATTCATTTATCTCCTCTTTCTCTATTTAATTCATGTAGGCATTCAAAAGTATAAAACTTACCCTAAGAACTGTTGTTGAAGTATTCTATAAGATTTTGTATGTTGTCTCATTATTGTCATTCTCTTTTTTTTATACCAAAATGACTGTGCATTTTATTCCTTCTTTTAGGTGAATGTGATAAGAGTAAACTTCATGTTTTTTTCTTAGCTCTCCTCTTTTTCCCTCCACTAAAAAGTCTCCTCCTTGCCTCTTCAATGAGAGATAATTTGACCCATTCCATTTCACCCTCTCTACTCCCAATATATTTCTCTTATACATTTACCTTAATTTTTTTTAAGATATGATCCCATCCTATTCAATTCACTCTGTGCTCTCTGTCTCTGTGTGTGCATGCATGTGTGTATGTGTGCGTGCATGTGTGTGTGTATGTGTGTGTGTAATCCCACCAACTACCCAGATACTGAAAAGTTTCAAGAGTTCCAAATATTTTCTTTCCATGTAGGAATGTAAACAGTTCAACTTTGGTAAGTCCCTTATGACTTGTCTTTGCTGTTTACTTTTTCATGTTTCTTCTCATT
>JAQQSK010005972.1:0-14657 GCA_028658325.1 Potorous gilbertii
ATTGGCTTTTTGAACTTCTTTTGCCAATTGGGTTAGCCTATTTTTCAAGGTGTTATTTTTTTCGGCATTTTTTTGGGTCTCCTTTAGTAAGGTGTTTACCTGCTTTTCATGCTTTTCTTGCATCTCTCTCATTTGTCTTCCCAGTTTTTCCTCCACCTCTCTTATTTGATTTTCAAAATCCTTTTTGAGCTCTTCCATGGCCTCAGATCATTGAATATTTATTTTGGATGTTTGGGATACAGAAGCCTTGACTTTTATGTCTTTCCCTGGTGGTAAGCATCGTTCCTCCTCATATGAAAGGATGGGAGAAGATATCTGTTCACCAAGAAAGTAACCTTCTATAGTCTTATTTTTCCCACCTTTTTGGGGCATTTTGCCAACCAGTTACTTGACTTTTTGGGTCCTTTGTCAAGAGTAGGGTATACTCTGGGGATCTGTAAGATCTCAGTTCCTCCAAGGTGGCACAATTAAGAGTGTACACTGGTCTGGGAGCAGAGAGAGATTTTTGTGCCCAGAATCTTAGCTGTTACCTCTCCACAGCCACCTGGTCTCCAGTTCTGCCAAGCCAGCACTGGGGGCTGATTTTCAGTTAAGCTGTGGGGGGCAGGGCCACCATTCAGTGTGAGGCAAAGACCAGCTCCCTCAGGGCCTCTACACAGGGCTGAGGTAATATTCAGCTCCTCAGTGCCCCCAGGCACATCCCAACAATGGATGCAGGCTGCTAGAGGGGCTGAGGTAAGAACTGCTGTTGCCTGCCTGATGTAGCCTCTGTGGCCACTGCTTGAGGCTGGAGCTATGGGAAAACCCTTCTCCCTTCCCAGTCAGTGGAAAAAACCCTGTCACAGACTTTTGACACCTGTGGGTTAAGGGATCTGCGGACCAATGCTGCTAGGATTGGGGATTCTGCCCCCAAGGTGTCCTCCTCCTAGAGTTGGCTGTGCAGCCAAGGCTGGGCTGGGCTCCACTACATACCTGGTGCAACAGATGTTTCCCATGGGCCTTTCAGGTCACCCTGGCCTGGAAATCTCCTCCACTCTGTTGTTCTCCACTTCTGCTGCTCCAAAATTTGTTGAGAGTCCCTCTCTACAGGTGTTTTATGGGCTGTGTGGGGAGAGCCTCTGTACATGTGTCTTTTTACTCTGCCATCTTGGCTCTGACCCCTGAGAGAATTTTTTTTTAACGATGGAAAGACTTGAGTGTGTCTTCAATCATTAGAGAAGGTTCCAGAGGACAGAGTGACACTGACAATTAGGAAGACAGGTGATTGTGAGGGAAATCTGGTTGAGAAGATGAGAATGGGTGGTATCCAGAAGAAAGACTCACCAATGAGGCACTTTACTATGAGTAACTGGAATACAGGAGGCATGATAAGGCATGATATTAAATGACTATGAGATGTAAGGATGGGGAGAAGAAGGAGTACATGGAGAATGACTTTTATTTTCTCACTAATGTGTGTGGCAAGGTCCTCAGCTAAAAGGATAGGGGGTAGAAGATGGTTTGAAAGCCTTGAATAGAGAAGAGGTTTGGAATAGTGATTATGGGGAACAAGATAAGAGAATCAGCTATGGATGCTTAAAAAAAAGACTGCTTGCTGTAGTGAAAGCCTGGTTGAGATTGGATAACATCAATTTGTAGTGGACATGAATTTGTAGTGGGCCCAATGTCAAACTTCCTCTAGTTCTCTTTGGCAATATATGAGTAGCAGTGGAGAATTAGATTGTTGGAATAATTCTGGGTTGACAGGGCAGTGGTGATAGGACAAGGAAGGAATAACTTTCTAGAGGAGAGTATTGTGTGTTGAACTGGTTAGCTGAAGGGGCAAGATTGAGAAACGAGGAAACTGAAGAATGGGGAATATGGCTTGGAATATTAAGAGGTAGAGGAAATCTGAGGTCACAATGAGAATGAAGGGTGTGTTTAATAGTGAAACATAGAAAGAGTTGGAAGGGTAGGAGGCTATGATCAGACACAGGACATCCTTTTTTAGAAAGTCACTAGGGTATAGCAGATTGATTGATAGATTTGTAGGGAGAAAGCCCTGAGCTTGAATCTTGCTTTAAGAAATTAGTAGGCCTATTAATAGACAAGTCAGTTAAATTCTTAGCATCTCAGTTTCATCTTCTGTAGAATGAGGGGTTGGAACATAAAGCCCCTTACAATTCTAGATGTATGCTTCTATGATCCAAGTTTACGATCACGGAAATGGAACATGTGGCAAGATCAAGGAAGGTGAAGTGACTGCTGAGGTCATTGTGCAAAAATATGGTGATCAAATGCTTGGAAAATGATGAGTGGGACTTCAATTTCTGTTTCTTGATTTCAAGTCCAATGTTCTTCCTACCACATCATATTGCCTCAACTGTAAGATATTAGATATCATCGTATTTTGCAGCCTTCATAAAATAAATTTAATAATAGAAGATCAATATTTATTTAATTTTTCTTTTAATATGGAAGGATCTATAATAGATTTTAGTTCAGTCTTCTTCCTTTAACTAAGATCACATCTAACCCAACCCAGAAAAAATACTTTACTTGTTTTTAATGTACCTTAGGGATGAAGAATTCATAAAATCCTTGGATAGCCCATTGACTCATATTTTTCCTTCTTTCAGAAGCCCTCCCTATTCTCTTTGCTTATGAAAATGTCAGTGTGGAAAGAATGTTAGATTTGTAGCCAGAGGGATCTGGGTCCAAATCTCAGCTCTGCTACTTAGGTCCTATGTGACCTGAACAAGTCCCTTAAAATTTTCAGGCACCAGATTACTCATCTTTAAGATGAAAGTGTTGTTTAAATCATATAACTACAGTTCTTTCCAGCTCTAAATCTATGTATTATCCTATTCCTTCTTTTATTGCCCAGTAAGTTCTCCCCTCTCTCCAAAATTATCCCTGATTTTTCCAACTCATAGTGGCCTCCCTCTCATTTGATCTTCCAGGGCATTTAAAAAGCCATTTCATATAATTTAACACTTTATTATGAACTATCTTGTATTGTTCTCTATTTTGTATGTATTTATTTTGTTTTATCATTTAATTAAGGAGTTTGAGGACACATAGCACAGCTGTTTACTTACAGACTCAATCAACAAGCACCTGCTAAAGGTTAGTCATTGTGATAGCCCAAAGTGAATTAGTCTTCTACCTCAATGAAATTACATTCAATTGAAGAAAGCAATGCAGCTATGCCCCATTGTGTTGTATCCTTTTGGCATAATGTCAAGCACATTATTTGCTTTCTGCCAATACTTATTGACTGATCCTCACACAGATTTGGGAGAAATATTTCCTTCTGGCTAACTTAAAACTTTTTTTTTTTGTAACTAATCAACCCATCAATTGAATCTGATAATATCTGCAATATTTCATACCCATAATCCTAATCCTCTCTCTCTCCAATTACAGCATGGTAGTACACTTTAAGAAAAGTGAACCTTCTTTTATTCCATGCAGTTGCTTTTCACGAAATAAGACACCATGAAATGAGCTTATTTGAAAACAGCCTTGGTTATTATAATTAAACAATGCTTACTATCTTTTTTGTTTATTTTTTTCCATTAATATTGTCATAGTCATTGGGCATCCTGCTTTCCTGGCTCTGCTTACTTTGTTTTGCATCAGTTTATAAGTATCTTTCAATGTCTTTCTATAAGCTTTGTATTCATAATTTCTTACAGGTTGATCAGAGGATATCTGATCAAGAGGGTTCCACCCCTTCTCTCCAAGTAAAAGATAATGAGGTACTTATGTCTTATCCCTTCCAAACTTTGAGTGCTTTAATTTCCAGCTAGTATAGAACATGAAACCTTGAGTGGCTCACTCCTTGAATAGCTAATTTTTAGATTAGAAAGGATATAAAAATGGAAATGAATGATGTATCTGCAGCTTATAAGGAAAATACTTAAAAATGTACTTAAATTTCTTTGCTTCTTAGGATGTATGAATACATTCATCAATTAACTGTGAAGGAATTATAAATTAGCCAGTCAATTAGATGAAAGATAGGCCAAACTCTTGGTGGCCTTTAAAAATTAAAAAATGAATTAACCAGCTTTGCAGTCAGGTGAGAACAGTCATTCTTGACAATCAGGTCAGCAGTCATTCCTGATAGTAAAGAAGAGGGTCCTCTAAGAGATAATAACCCATTCCTTGAAGGGAAATCTCTCTGTCTTTTCTCTTCGGCCATTTCCAAGGTGCATTGGGGGGACAGGAGATTTCTTTCTCCTTCCCCCTCCATCCATTAGCTGTGGTGTCACAGTGGGGTAGCTTACCCAATAGTGAACATAACCCTTCAGAGAACAGGACCAGAGAGTCCAACTGTGGAGTTGGGTCAAGATATGGAGAGGAATAAGACAAGAAAGACCAGTCTACCAACATCCCCAGTAGAGCCTAGTGGGACCAGGGTGTGGATCTCAAGAGAAGACAAAGGACACTGGAGTCCTGCAGTGCCAGAGGTATGAATAGAGTTGGAGATACACACATACACACATATACACCCACACCTACACATGTATGTATGTGTAAATATATATGTATGTGTAAATATGCATGCACACACACATATATATGCCTCTTTAGTAGTGTACTCTTATGCATATGTCTACTCTTCCCATTTAGGCTGTGTGCATTTTAAGGAAATGGGTCTCAGTTGGGGGGTGGGGATAAATTGCAGCTCTTACTATCTAATTTCATTATGTGACTTTACTTAATTTCTTCTGGATGACTAATGATAGGGATTATACTCTATAGTTTGAGTTGCACATTAAACCAGACGTAGTTTCCCTGGGGGACCAAACCTGCAAGTGTGAATTTAATGGAAAAGCACAGGCACATTGCTATATTGCACTACCATTTTGGTTCACATGTACCAAAATTTATTTAGCTATTCCCCCATCGATGAGCATCCACTTTATTTCCAATTTGTTGCTACTATAAATATTTTGGTGTATGTGGAGCTATCTTCTATATTTGACCTCTGTAGCCTATATTCCTAGAAGTGGGATCTCATCAAAGGTTATCTTCCTACCATCATTCCCAATTGCTTTTCAAAAGAGTTGAGCAAATTCTCAGATTCCCCAATACTTGTCCACCCACAACTCCTCCAGTGCTGACTTCCCATATTTTGTAATCTTTGCCAATTTGCCTGATTTGAGGTGAAAACAACCTTATTATGCCACTTACATGTTGATGAAGTCAGCAGAATCTTGAAGGATTCACATCTCAGATCACACTGACTTGTCAATAGAGAATGTTTAATCCATTCCATCCTGAGTTAGGCAGAAAACTAATTATTCTGTTATAGCTCTGGGAAATAGTCACAACCTGTTACTTAAGAGTAAACTTTGAAATATTTTTTTATCCTTTTCTCAGACTCAGCTGTTTCTAACTTTTGTTTATTTTGTACTATTTTCCTTTCTTTCTCTTCATGAGCAGAAAGGTCTACAAAGAGCAGAATTCCTCAGGCTTTTACTGCTTTTGCTCCATGCAGCTGCTTTGCAGGAAACAAAACACCATGAAATGAACTGGGAAAATGCCAATGCATTAAGTTCCTACTTGTAAAGGGCTATCCCCAACAGAAGGTGTAGTTCCTAAACCACAACATCTGAGTAACAGAAGATGGCAGGATATCATATGTGGTCCACTGCAGCCCCCAAAACAGAAACAGCTCAACCCCTTGCTTATCAAGAGGGCAATGGATTTCACTGATGCTTCCCAACTGGAATGAATGCTAACTTTCCTGTAGAACTGACACTAATTCACAATCATAACTGATTTGTTATTTTGATTTTCCTCTTATTCTTCCTAATTTCATGAAAAGCATTTTAAAGCTAGCATTCTTAATCTTTCTTATGGGATGGACCCCTTATTCAGTCTGGTGAAACATATGGAGAGGTCCTTCTTAGAGTAATGTTTTTAAAAGTATCAAATAAAATACAATTACAAAGGAATCCAATTATACTGAATTGCTAATATACTAAAAACTAAGATTCACAGACTTCAGGTTAAGAAACTTTGCATAAAGCATCTCCACTGAAAGTTCAGTTATTTTTTTCTGGCTTGGGTGATTTCTGGTAAATGATGTGATTATTTTCATTCCAGACTTGGAAGCATTTAGGAACAAAGTAGTCTATTGCATAAGTAGAGAATTCATGATATAGTGGGGAGAGCAATGGTTTTGGGGTCAAGGAACTGGGGTCTCTCATTCTGGGACAAATTCTTTTTTGTGGGAGACCTGGCTCTCACACAATAGCTTTGATTGATTTGAGATGTACAGATCCTGTTCAGGCTCAGTTCTGAATGTCTGATTTAATCAAAAACTCTCTGTGCCAGCAAAACCACAGTGCTAAATGGGGTGATTTTGACTCACATATATAAAATGGAGGCAAGATGGTTTTGGAAGGAAGGGTATTAGCAATCATACAGATCAAGAAGCTAAGTATCAAAAGAAACAAATGATTTCCTCGTTAAGGAAAGAGCTTATTCCAGGTATGGAAGACAGCTTGTATGAAGATAGTAGGACAGAAGACAATGTTGTACCTGTGAGGAATAGAAAATGAGTCAGTATGAATAGATCATAGAGTTAGTGGAGGTGAGGAATGTAGAAGGATACTGTAAAGGAGATCATGGCCATTCTACGAAGAGCATCAGACTTGGAGTCAGGAAGATTCATCTTCCTGAGTTCAGATCTGATCTCGCACACTTACTAGCTGTATGATCCTGGGCAAGTCACTTAACCCTATTTTGCTTCAGTTTCCTCATCTATAAAATGAACTGGAGAAGGAAATGGTAAACCACTCTGGCATCTTTGCCAAGGAAATCCTAAATGGAGTCATGAAGATGTGGACATGACTGAACAACAAATATATGAAGTCACTTGAGTTCATTGAGTGTGAGAGTGGCATGGGTAGACCTGAGCTTAAGGAAAACTACTTTTGCTGTATAAAGGATAATTACAACGAGGTGAGGAGGAATAGAGAACTAATTAGAAAGCTAATTCAATAGTTTAGGGGAGAGGTAAAGTAGGATAGAGACTGAATGGAGAGAAGGGGATTTATGCAAGGCTGTGAAAGTAGAGATGATGGGTTTGACAGCTGCCTGGATATATGACTTGAAGGAGAGTAATTCCACTGCACCACTTAGCTACCTCTATAGCACTATGTGATTTATAAAAGCACCTTCCCAACAAGGTTGGCACTACAACATTTGAATTAAAATCCAGCCTCAAACACTTCCTAGATGTGTGACCTTGACAAAGTCACTCATCCTTGGCCAAGTTATGGTATCCTCATCTGTAAAATGAGGATAGCTCCTACCTCCCAGGTTTGCTGTGAGGATCAAATATTTGCAAAGTGCTTTAGAAACCTTAAAGTATTACATAAATATTAGCTACTATTATAGAAATTTTCTATTAATTTATTTTATTATAAAAATAGCATTACTAATTCAAAATTTGAGTTCTGAAGTAGCTTCTTGAGTCATAAAGATGTATTACTGATCCATATTGTCTAGATAATTTAATTTTCTTTCCTGATTTCAACTCCTATCCAATCCTTCAAATCTTTGCTTATCTGCTAGATGCCTATCCAGACTGTCTTAGATTCACTCATTCAGCTCTCATGTGAACTCATCCAGTTAATCTCTGTGTTGAACTCCAAGATACCTTTAAACTCTAAGATCTCTTGATTCCATGAAGTCTTATCTGCACACCCATTTCCCCACCCCGAACCACAATGTGGTAATTAATCACATACCTATTTCTAGTCAGTTGCCATCTAGTGGTGGTGTGTGGTTGTGAACTGAAGGTGAGACTCACAGAAAGGGAAATGGAGAGACACGGCTATAACACATTACAAATGAGAAACTATGCAGGGGCAATGCAAAGTATGTCATGAAAGAAGTGTAAGACAAGAAAAGAATTAGCAGCCAGTCATGTAGTTAAGGATAGCATACTAGTCTACATTCTCCTTTGGTGTTTCTTCAAAATCAGAGATCTAGTAGACAGCCCTAGTATATTGGAAGGACCTCTGAGGGAAGACGCAGATCAGAGGTGCACATGACATACAGGTTTTGATCTGTACTGTTGAAGCATCTTGAAAGTGGGGGTTGTGTCTAATTAGACTATGTACTTCTTCTATTGCCCAGCACAACTGATTTAATACAACCCAATCCAACAAGCATTTATGAAGCACCTACTTTGTATGAAGCTAGAAAGTGAGAATATAAAGACAAAAATTTAAAAAAGAATAATTCTTGTCCTTAAGGGGCATATATTTATAAACATAACATGCTTTCAAGAAAAATTTCACTGACCAACCAATCTTCCATGGCATGTTTGCAAACTTGGCTATCTGGGGCTCTAGGCTAAACTGGAAAAGAACAGAATTGACTGTCGCACATTCACTTAACATCATGACCTTGGACTTGTGACCTTCTACTGTTCTACCTTCCCTGAATTAATCACCCAAAGACCTAGCAATTAACTGTTATTTGTTTCTCTTTTTTTAGATAAATAGGAAGATAAAGCACTTACAGTATGGACTATGTGCCAGGAACTAGGCTGAGTCCTGGAGACACAAATACAAACAAGACAATCCCCACGTTCCAGGCGTTTACATTTTAGTGGGAGGAGACATTTAAGGGAGTTGGAAAATGAAGGCTGTAGTGCAGTACACATTACAGTACAGTTTGGATTTGATAGCTTGGAAGTGAGATAAAGGTCTTATGTATTGTAAAATACCATCTATTGATTTTTGCCATCACCTTTAAAAAATAAAACTAATTAAAGTTAGATTTTTTAAAAAGTCCCTTTTATAAAACTCTGTAGTTTCCTGGATGGAGCCCCGGCCTAGTCAGGAAGACCTGAGTTCAAATGTAACCTCAGGAACTGTTTGCCTCAGTTTCCTCGTCTGTCAATTAGGAATAATAATAGCACTCACTTCTCAAGATTGTTGTGAGAATCAAAGAAGATAATTGCAAAGCACCCAGCACAGCGTTCAGCATATCGTAAACTCTATAGAAATGATAGCTATTACTATTATTTTTATACTTTAATTGTTTCATCTATGTCCCTTTTCATAGACTTGGCACCCAGCGAACTTCGTGCTATAATAATAACAAAATCTAGCATTTTCACAGAACTTTAAGGATTACAAAACATTTTACACATGTAGACAACAGGGCTTGATGGAGAGATGACTGGTCTTAGAGTTAGAAAGGCCACAGTTTGAGTTGGACACATGCTGAATAAATACCTTCTCAGTGCAGCAAGTGACTCTTTGATATGTTACAGAACCACTATGCGTCTACATTGAAAAGAAAGTCTTCCATTGTTTCAGAAAGAGATGAAATTTCCCCCAGACAAACATCAGAGCCCAAAGCAACCCTATAATGGTATTTCAGGTATTACTATGAACATTTTACATATGAAGACACAGAGGCTTAAAGAACTTAAATTACACAGTCATGTGACCAGTAAATGACAGTGCTGGGAAATGAGCCCAAGGTGGCTCTGGCTCCAAGTAAAGCACTCTTTTTACTATAGCACACCCCCTTTATTAGGAAGATATATATATATACTATATATATATATTATCTAGTTCAATTTTTGTTTTATTTTTTAAATAGTTTTATTTATTTATTTTTAGATTACAACAATCATTTCCACAAAATTTTGAGTTCCAATTTTTCTCCCCTTTCCCCACCTCATAACACCTTGCATTCTGACTACCCCTTCCCTCAATGTGCCCTCCCTTCTGTCACACCCCTCCCTTCCCTTATCCCCATCTTCTCCCTTTTCTGGTAGGGCAAGATAAATTTTTATACCCCATTACCTGTATTTCTTATTTCCCAGTTACAAGCAATAACAGTTCTCAACATTCATTTCTAATACTTTGAATTCCAACTTCTCTCCTTCTCTCCCTCCCCATCCATCCCCACTGAGAAAGCAGAAAATTCAATACAGGCTTTACTTGTGTCATTTTGCAAAAGACTTCCATATTAATCATGTTGTGTAAGACTAATTGTATTGCCTTCCATTCTGCCCTGTCTCCCCGTTTTTTCTATTCTCTCATTTGACCTTGTTTCTTCCCAAATATGTTTACTTCTAGTTACTCACTTCTCCCATTTGCCCTCCTTTCTATCATCCCCCTCACCCCACTTGTCCCCTTTTTCCATATTTTCCTGTAGTGTAGGATAGATTTTCATATTTTCATAGATTTAGTGAGCATGTTATTCCTTCCTTAAGCCATATATGAAGAAAGTAAGCTTCACTTTTCCCCTCACCTCTTCCTTTTTCTCCTCCAATGAAGATTTTTCTTATATCTTTTATGAGTGATAGTCTGCCCCATTCAATTTCTTCCTTTCTCCTCCCAATATTTTCCTCTCTCCCTCTTTAATTTAATTTAATTTTTTATGCATGTCATCTCTTCTGATTCAACTCAATCTGTACTCTGTGTCTTTATATATGTCTCTGAATGTGTGTGTGTGTGTGTGTGTGTGTGTGTGTGTGTGTAGATAATCCCTCCACCTACTCAAATACTGAGAAAAGTCTCAAGAGTTACAAATATTACCTTTCCATGTAGGAACATAAACAGTTCAGCTTTAGAAAGTCCTTTATGATTTCTCTTTCCTGTTTACCTTTTCATGCTTTTCTTGATTCTTATGTTTGAAAGTCAAATTTTCTATTCAATTCTGGGCTTTTTATCATGAATGCTTGAAAGTCCTCTGTATCACTGAATGACCGTTTTTTTCCCTTGAAGTATTATACTCAGTCTTGCTGGGTAGGTGATTCTTCATTTTAATCCCAGTTCCTTTAACTTCTGGAATATCCTATTCCAAGCTCTTCAATACCTTAATGTAGAAGCTGCCAGATCCTGTGTTATCCTGGTTGTATTTTCACAGTACTGGAATTGTTTCTTTCTAGCTTCTTGCAATACTTTCCCCTTGACTTGGGAACTCTGAAATTTGGCCACAATATTCCTAGGAGTTTCTCTTTTCAGGTCTCTTTCAGGAGGTGATTCGTGGATTCTTTCAATATTTATTTTGCCACCTGGTTCTAGAATATCAGGGCAGTTTTCCTTGATAATTTCATGAAAGATAATGTCTAGGCTCGTTTTTTGATCATGACTTTCAGGTAGTCCCATAATTTTAAAATTGTTTCTCCTGGATCTATTTTCCAGGTCAGTTGTTTTTCCAATGAGATGGTTCACATTATCTTCTATTTTTTAAATCTTCTGTTTTTGTTTTGTAACTTCTTGGTTCATCATATTGTCATTAGCTTCCCCGAACTCTACTTTCATTTTGAAAGAACTATTTTCTTCAGTGAGCTTTTGAATCTCCTTTTCCATCTGGCTAATTCTGCTTTTTAAAGCCTTCTTCTCCTGATTAGCTTTTTGGACCTCTTTTTCCAATTGATTTTGCCTTTTTTAAAAGGTGTTATTTTCCTCAGCATTTTTTTGGGTCTCCTTTAGCAAGCTGCGGACTTGCTTTTCAAGCTCTTCTATGGCCTGAGCCCATTTCATATTCCTTTTTGGAGGTACTGGAGGCAGAAGCCTTGACTTCCTGTGACAGTGTGCGTTGTTCTTCCTCATCCAAAAGGATGGAAGGAGATACCTGTTCACCAAGAAGGCAACCTTTTATAGTCTTATTCCCCCCCCCCCCCTTTTTTGGGCATTTTCCCAGTCAGTTACTTGACTTCTGAATCCTTTGTCAAGAGGAGGGTCCTAGTGCTCCTCCTCCCCCCAGGACCTTGCTCAGGGCTGTGATTCTGATCAGTTGCTTAGTTTCCCCAGAGGATTTAAGCTGAGGTACCTGGACAATGGACTTAGGCTGCTTCTCCAGCCAATGTAGTTACCTGCTGCCTGATGCTGCTTCTGGTGCCACCACTTCGGCTGCTGCTGGGGCCAGTGCTGGGGGGACCCTGCTCCCTCTCACCCAGCTAGAAAAGCCCTCCCACACTGACCTTTGAAGCTTTCTTTGTTGCTTGTGGGTTGAGGTATCTGGGACCATCTCTGCTGGGGATTTTTCCCTGGAGGCTTGTTCTGGTTCTTTTCCTCCCCATACCACATGGCCAGGGCTGGGCTCTGTTCTGCTCAGGATCCCATGGGATGGACCTTTCCTGTCAGCCTTCCATGTTACCTGTGGCTAGAGATTTCTTTCACTCTGTCGTTGTGAGGCTTCTGCTGCTCTAGAATTTGTTGAGAGTCATTTTTTATACGTATTTTGTGGGCTGTGGGGGAAGTGCTAGAGTGTATGTGTCTTTCTACTCTGCCATCTTGGCTCCACCCTGAGCTTTTCTTTCTAGAAATTAATTGAATTCCTAATATGTGGAAGGCACTAGAGAGTAGACAAGTGTCCATAATACACAAGTCTCTCAAGAAGGACTGCTCTGAGGAAGGCAAACTGCAGACTTTGATGCATCATATAAATATGAGTTATACTTACTAGTTATGACTATACTATGATTTGGAAAACTATATAGTTCCTTTGGGGAAGGTGGTGAGACTCTGGAGGATGAAGGATGATTTCTCTGTCTGATTGAATGTCTTTTCTTTATAGAGAGTTTCAATCTTTTCTCAGAGACTTATACAGCCTTCCATTATATCTACATTTCTGTCTATCTATCTAACTATACACGTATATATGTATATATATGTGTGTATATATATATGTATGTGTATACATACATGTACATAATAGGGAGAGAGATGAATATACCATATATTACACATCTATACATGTGCATCTCTCATAGGTATGTGTACACACAAATATACGTACATTTTTATAAACACACACATATATATCTGTATATGTACATGTCACAATAGAGTCCTTGATAATTAAATACTATATATCTATCCTTGCTGTTATGACCTTATTTAGGGTTTCTTTATTGAGATACTGGAATAGCTCATTTTAGAGATGAGGAAGCTGAAGCATATGATGCCTGCAATCATACAGCTCTTAAGTGTGTGAGGCCACATTTGAACTCAGGAAGATGAGTCTTCCTGACTCCAGGCCTGGTGCTCTTTGCACTATGGTACCACCTAACTGTCCTATATGTGTATGTTATATGTGCATACATACATACATATGCATACATATATCATACACACATATGTATGTAGACATTGGTGTATATACAATAGATATGTATATGTATGGACATCTGCATATATACACATGCACATATGTATAGAGGTGTCTCTCTGTGTACATATATATGTACACACATATACATATTGTTTCTGTTGTAGGAGGTGTTATAACATAGTACTGAGCTTGGAGCCAGTAAGACCAATGTTTAGGTTTTACCTCTGACCCATATAATCTCTAGGAGCCCCGGGGAAGATAAAACAGCTGTAACGCACCTCAGGCCATTCTCTAGGACTTGTCTCCTAAACCACAGATGGATAGTGATCTACAGCATTGGTGGGAGTTCCTTATCCTGCCAAGATTGTAGATTTACTATATAAATCATTATACATAAAAATATGAGGTTCTGGAAGACAGAGAGTTTTCATTTATGTGGCATTGGTTCTCCCACAATAACTCGTACAAGACATTCTATTTTCCATCCCCGTGTCTTTGTACTAGTTATATATTCCCCATTCCAGGAAAATTCGAACTCCTGACTTCTCTCTCTAAGCTCTAGTTTCACTCAGGACTTAGCTCCTCTTTTTACCAGAAGCTTTTCCTGATCCCCACAACTCTTTGTGGCCCTTTCCATCAATTTATGTACATATGTCTCCTGATAGAAGGCAAACTCCCTGAAGGCAGTACTGGTTTAACTTTTGTCTTTATATTATCAGCATATAGTACACATATAGTAGGTGCTTAATAAATGCTTGTTGAGGGGAGGAGCTAAGATGGTGGAGTAGAAAGACACACTTATGCTAGCTCTGAAACCACAGCCTATAAAATATCTGTAAAGAAGAACTCCTAACAAATTCTGGACCAGTGGAAGCTACAGAACAACAGAGTGGAGGAGATTTCTGTTCCAGAAAGACCTGGAAAACCCTCACCAAAGGTTCATCACGCACGGGACCAGAGTGGAACCCAGCCCTACCTTGGCCGCGTGGCCCCAGAGAGGAGCAGATCTGAGCAGGCTTAAGGGACGAAATCTCTGGTGGCCACGGGGGTCCCTCCTCCCACAGGTGCTGCAGGTCAGTGAGAGAGACCTCCGGGCTCTCTGAGAGGGGAGCGGGGTGTCTCCATGACTTGGGCCCCCTCGGGAGGCAGCGGCAGAGGCAGCAGGCGGCCAGAGGCTACCAGAGCAGGCAGGAGCTCGGCAGCAGCTCCTTTACGGAAGATCTCTGCATAAACCCCCTGAGGTAACTGAGCCTGGGAGGTGGCCCTGCCCCCACCTGAGAACCTGATTTAATCTTACCCTGAATAGCAGCCAGGCCTGCTGCTGAAAGCCCTGAGGCTGGGGGAGCACCTTTTGAATCTCAGACCCCAAGCACTAGCTGGGTGGATCTAGGTGGGGGTGGAGAGGTATCTCAGAAGTCAAGTAACTGGCTGGGATAATACCCAGAAAAGGGAAAAAAAAAATAAGACCATAGAAAGTTATTTTCTTGGTGAAAAGATATTAGCTCCTTTCCTTTCTGAGGAGGAGGAACAATGCTTACCATCAGGAAAAGACATAGGAGTCA
>JAQQSK010005973.1:0-14657 GCA_028658325.1 Potorous gilbertii
AGTGCTTGGGGTCTGAGATTCAAATGCTCCCAGCCAGTTACTTGACTTCTGAGAGACCTTTCCACCCCAGGCCTAGGTCCACCCAGCTAGTGCTTGGGGTCTGGGATTCAAATGCTGCTCCCCAGCCTCAGGGCTTTTGGCGGCAGGCCTGACTGCTCTTCAATGGGAGCTTATATGCTGGTGCTCAGATGGGACAGGGCCGCCTCTCAGGCTCAGTTCCCTCATGGGGTTTATGCAGAGATCTTTTGTAATGGAGCTGGGGTGGAGCTCCTGCCTGCTCTGAGGGTCGAGCGAGTGGCCTCTGCCTCTGCCGTGTTCGTATCCTCCCGAAGGTGTCCAAGTCCCGGAGGTCCCCCACTCCCCTCTCTGCCCGTCTCTCTCACTGACCTGTGCGTCTGTGAGTGGAGGGATCTTCGCGGCTGCTGGAGATTCAGGTCCCTGACGCCTGCTGGGCTCTGCTCGCTCCTCTCAGAGCGGTGCGGCTGGGGTGGAGATGGGGAGGACTCCACAGTGCAGGGCTCCGCTCCCATCCTAAGTACCTTTGCGGTTGGTTTTTCAGGGCTCTCTGCAACGGAAATCTCCTTCACTGTGTTGCTGCGTGGCTTCCACTGTTCCAGAATTTGTCAGGATTTCTTTTTACAGGAAATCTCTGGGCTGTGGATTCGGAGCTTGCAAATGTGAGTCTTTCTACTCTGCCATCTTGGCTCCACCCCCGAGGAAATTTCTTAAGATAAACTTAGGGAAATTTTCTGTATATATTTCAAATAATGTTCTTGATTATTTATAATTGATCTTTCCAGATATAATTGCCTCACCCTCCCCTCGCCCACCATGGAATTCCACAGATCGGGGCAGGGTTCAGGGACAGAATCTCCAGCGTCTGCGTAGGTCCTTCCACCCTCAGATACACAGGTCAGTTAGAGATAATTTTGGACTGGCTGAGAGGGAAGCAGGGTGTCTCCATAAATCAGGCCCGCTTGGCAGGTAACAGCAGAGGCAGCAGGCACACAGAAGCTCCCGGAGAAGGTAGAAGCTCAGCAGAAGCTCCAATACTGAAGATCTATGCATAACGCCCCCCCCGCCCAGGGAACTGAGCCTGGGAGGCGGCCCTGCCCCCACCTGAGCATCAGAACTTAATCTCACACTGAAGAGAAGCCAGGCCTGCCGCTGAAAACCCTGAGGCAGGTGAACAGCATTTGAATCTCAGACCCCAAGTACTAGCTTGGTTAATGAGGGCGGGTGTGGTGAGGAATCTCAGAAGTCAAGTAACTGGCTGGGAAAATACCCAGAATAGGGAGGAAAAAAGGCCATCGAAGGTTACTTTCTTGGTGACCAGATGACACACCCTTTCCATTCTTATGAGGAAGAACAATGCTTACTATCAGGTAAAGACATAGTAATCAAGGCCTCCATATGCCAAAGATCTGAAATTGATATCCAATGGGCTCAGGCCATGGAAGAGCTCAAAAAGGACTTTGAAAGTCAAGTAAGAAAGGTGGAGGAAAACAACTGGGAAGAGAAATGAGAGAGATGCAAGAAAAGCATCAAAAACAGGACAATAACTTGCTAAAGGAGACCGAAAAATATGGAAAAAAATAATACATTCAAAAATAAACTAAGTAAATTGGCAAAAGAGCTTGAAAAAGCCAATGAGGAGAAGAATGCTTTCAAAAGCAGAATTAGCCAAGTGGAAAAAGAGGTTCCAAAGCTCACTGAAGAAAATAGTTCTCTCAAAGTTGGAATGGAATAGACGGAGGCTAATGACTTTCTGAGAAACCAAGAAATCACAAAAGAAAACCGAAAGAATGGAAAAAATGGAAGATAATGTGAAATATCTCATTGGAAAAACAACTGACCTGGAAAATAGATCCAGGAGAGACAATTTAAAAATTATGGGACTACCTGAAAGCCATGATCATAAAAGGAGTTTAGACATCATCTTTCATGAAATTATCAAGGAAAACTTCCCTAATATTCTAGAAACAGAGGGCAAAATAAGTATTCAAGGAATCCACCAATCACCACCTGAAAGAGATCAAAAGGAGAAACTCCTAGGAATATTGTGGACAAATTCCAGAGTTCCCAGGTCAGGGAGAAAATATTGCAAGCAGCAAGAAAGAAACAATTCCACTATTGTGGAAGTACAATCAGGATAACACAAGATCTAGCAGTTTCTACATTAAGGGATCGAAGGGCGTGGAATAGAATATTCCAGAAGTCAAAAAGCACTAGGTCTAAAACCAAGAATCACTTACCCAGCAAAACTGAGTATAATAATTCAGGGGTAAAACTGGTCTTTCAATGAAATAGAGGACTTTAAAGCATTCTTGATGAAAAGACCAGAGTTGAAAAGAAAATTTGACTTTCAAATACAAGAATGAGAAGAAGCATGAAAAAGTAAACAGCAAAGAGAAGTCATAAGGGCTTACCAAAGTTGAGCTGATTACATTCCTGCATGAAAGACAATATTTGTAACTCTTGAAACTTTTAAATATCTGGGTAGTTGGTGGGATTACACACACACATACACGCACACACACATGTGTACATGTGTGCTCGCACATACGCACATGCACGCAGACACAGAGACAGAGAGCACAGAGTCAGTTGAATAGGAAGGGATCAAATCTTAAAAGGAAAAAGGTAAATGGAGAGAGAGAAATTAGTGGGAGGAGAGAGGGTGAAATGGAATGGGGTAAATTATCTGTCATAAAAAAGGCAAGCAGGAGACTTTTTAGTGGAGAGAAAAGGAGGAGAGTTGAAGAAAAAAAAAACAAAGTTTACTCTCATCTCATTCGACTAAAGGAAGGAATAAAATGCACACTTATTTTGGTATGAAAACCTATCTTATAATACAGGAAAGTGGGGGAGAAAGAGATAAGCATAGTGGGGGATGATGGAAGGGAGGGCAATCGGAGGAGGGAGCAATTTGAAGCCAACATTTGGGGAGGGACAAGATGAAAAGAGGGAATAGAAACACTGGGAGGCAGGTTAGGATGGAGGTAAATATAGTTAGTCTTACACAACACTACTATTATGGAAGTCATTTGCAAAACAACACAGATATGGCCTATATTGAATTGCCTGCCTTCCCAAATGGAATGGGTGGGGAGGGAGGGATGGGGAGAAGTTGGAAATCAAAGTTTTAGGAACTACTGTCGAGTATTTCTCTTCCTACTAGGAAATTAGAAAAAGAGGGAATGGGGAATAGAAAGTTGTCTGGCCCTACAGGATTAAAGAGAAGATGGGTACAAGAAAAGGGAGGGATGATAGAAGACAGGGCAGATTGGTGATAGGAGAAATTAGAATGCTTGGTGTTTTGGGGTGGGGGAGAGGACAAATGGGGAGAAAATTGGGAACCCAAAATTTTGTGAAAATCAATGTAAAATGTTAAATAAATAAATTTATATTGAAAAAAAACGGAGTAAGGTCTGTACCAAGATGCAGGAGTGAAAGCAACCGCACACCTAAGCTCTCAGACAAACTCCCTCAGGTACCTCTGAAAGGAGAATCGGACCAAAATTTTGGAGGTGCAGAATCCAGTGGGAGACAGAAAGTGAAGCTTTTGGAGCTCAGGTTAGACTGGAAGATCCATGGCAAGGGTCTGTTCCTCGGGGGTGAGCCCACAGCATATAGCACAGCACGGCCAGCGCAGTGGATCAGAAGGGACCTGAGAAACCTGAGAGGCGGGTTGAACCAGAGAAGCGGCACCGAGGGCGGGACACAAGCCCAACCGAGTCAGTGAGACCCACTGAACACCAGATATCAGTGCAGCAGCTTCTGAGACCTTCAACCCAAAGATCAAATTTCGGTAAGTCACCTACTTGAACTTCCGCGAGTCAGGATGGCGGAGTGATCAGTAAATGCTCTCTCCTCCTCCCTTGATGACTGTGAAAGAACCATAAAATATTTCCCCAGAAAAATCCCAGATCAGCAGAAACAGCAGAAGGAGACCAATAGTCTCCTAACACCTGAGACAAGTCAAATAGCTAAGGGGGATTCCTCCTATGGTGGCAGAGGCAAACCAGAAGAACAGATGATCCAGGGCAGGGAAAACTTGAACTAGGACCCAGGCAACCCTCAGCACCAGGAGAGAAGCCCCAGGAGGGGTGGGAACACGCATTAGCATCTAGGCGGGCCTCAGGTGTCCATGGGAATCAGAAAGAAAATAGGGCACATGGGATTAGCAGTCCCTGAGTTTGCCTTTGCCCCAGGTCAGCTGAGGAGATCTCTTCTGTCCAGGCCACTCCTCCCCCACACTTAGCAAGCTAAACCCAGGACAGATTGGGGAAACACCAAACAAAAACTGCTTTTACTTTTTCACAGATCAGCTTACCAAAATGTTCTCTAGCTTTGGACTGAAAGAACCAGAAGTCACAACACTCAATCAAAATCATGAAGAAAAAGCAGAGGGCCGAAAGAACCTATGGGGATTAGTACCAAAACACAAGCATCAAAGAGGTCAGAGCTGAGACTGCACTTCCATCTGAATCTTCAGAAGGGACTATGAACTGCTCGCAAGCACAAGCACCTCTCATGGAACAGCTGAAGAAGGAAATAGAAGATAAGCTGGCCAATGATCTTAAAATTATTAAGAAAGAATTCACTGACGAGAACATCTCTTTGAAAAGGAAAATTGAACAAATGGAAAAGGAAGTTCAAAAATTAACTGGATAAAATGGCTTCTTAAAGGAAAAAATTGGGGAGATGGAAAAGGAGATGCAAAAGTTAACGGAAGAAAACAATGTGATAAAGACTAGAATTGGGGAAGTAAAATCTAATGACTCAATGAGACAGCAAGAATCAGTCAAACAAAATCTCAAGAATGAAAAGATAGAAGAAAATGTAAAATATCTAACTGGAAAAACAACTGTCCTGGAAAATAGATCCAGGAGAGAAAACTTAAGAATCATTGACCTGCCAGAAACCCATGATGGAGAAAAGAGCCTGAACAATATCTTCTAGGAAATCTCCAAGGAAAACTGCCCAGAAGTATTAGATTCAGAGGGGAAAGTAGTCATCGAAAGAATCCACCATTCCCCGCCTGAAAGGGATCCCAAAATCCAAACCCAAGAAATATAGTTGCCAAATTACAGCGCTATGAAGTGAAGGAGAAAATATTACAAGCAGCAAGAAGGAAACAATTTAAATTTCAAGGAGATACAGTTAGGATTACACAGGACCTTGCAGATTCTACATTAAAAGATCGAAAGAATTGGAACACAGTATTCCATAAGGTAAAGGAGTTGGATCTATAACCAATGATCAACTACCCAGCAAAGTTCAGCCTAACATTTCAGGAAAGGAGAATGTCATTCAACAAAGTAAGTGATTTCCAGAGCTTCCTGACCCAAACACCAGAACTTAATAGAAAATTCGGTCTTTAATTGCAGGTCTCAAGAGAATCATAAAAAGGTAAACAGGATGGTGGGGGGGGGGGAACTTGTTACTCATTTAGAGCAAACTGTTTACCTCCCTATAAGGGAAGATTATACCTGTTAATCTTGAGAATTTTGCGGCTATTATGAAATAAAAGGAATATGCATAGGGGGAACGGTTATAAAGTAAATGATGTCATGATAAAAGTATGATTTAAGTATGAGAAGGGATTGTAATACGAGGTGTGAACAGGAGGAAGCAGAAAATGGCAAACTACATCACAAAAAGAAGCACAAAATCATAATAGAATGAAAGAGGGGAGGGAGCTGAGCATTGTGTGAGAGGTACTCTCATCGGATTTGTTTAGAAGCCAGAAAAATAAACTTAAGTAATTAATCCTAACTAGCTCTATAAGCAGTAGGAGAGGAAGGGGGGAGAAAGTGGAGGGAGGCTAAAAGGGAGGGAAGAAGCAATAAGACTAAAGGGGAGTAAAAGGGAGGGGGGCTAAAAGAAGGAGGGGGAGGCAGCAGAAGGAGGTGGTGAAAAGTGAATACTATTGGGGAGGGGAAGGGAGAAAGGAGAGCTAAAAGCACAAATGGTGGGAAAGAAGATGAAGGGAAATACACAGGTTGTAATCATAACTGTGAATATGAATGGAGTGAATTCTCCCATAAAACGGAGACGGATATAAGAATGGATTAAAAGCCATAATCCAACAATATGCTGCTTACAAGACACACATTTGAAACGGGGGGATAAATATAGGATAAACGTCAAAAGATGCAGCAGAACATACTGTGCTTCAGCTGATGTAAGAAAGGCAGGAGTAGCAATCCTAATCTCTGACAAAGGAAAAGCAGAAATAGATCTAACCAAAGGCATAAGGATGGAAACTATACCCAGCTAAAAGGCGCCATAGACAGTGAAGCAATATCATTACTATACATGTATGCTCCAAGTGGTATAGCATCGAGATACTTAGAGGAGAGGTTGGGGGAGTTGAAGGAAGAAATTGACAGCAAAACTATACTAATGGGGGACCTCAACCTCCCTCTTTTTGAACGGGATATATCTAACCTCAAAATAAACAAGGGGAGGTTAGGGAGGTAAATAAAACTCTAGAAAAGGTAGGTATGATAGATCTTTGGAGAAAATTGAATGGGAATAGAAAGGAATATACCTTTTCTCAACAATAAATGGAATGTTTACAAAAATGGACCATGTACTAGGACATAAAATCTCACAATCCAGTGCAGAAAGGCAGAGATAGTCAATGCATACTTCTCAGGTCATAATACAATAAAAATTATATGTAACAAAAGGCCATGGAAAGATAAAGCAAAAATCAATTGGAAACTAAATAATCTAATCCTAACGAAGGAATGGGTTAAAGAAGAAATCATAGAAACAATCAAGAACTTCATTCAAGAGAATGACAATAATGAGACAATCTACCAAATCTTATGGGATACTGCACAAGGAGTTCTTAGGGGAAGTTTTATATCTTTGAATGCCTACATAAATAAAATAGAGAAAGAGGAGATCAATGACTTGGGCATGCAGAAGAAAAAGCTAGAAAAAGAACAAATTGGAAATACGCAAGAAAACACCAAATTAGAAATATTGAAAACCAAAGGAGAGATTAATAAAATTGAAATTAAGAAAACTATTTAATTAATAAATAAAACCAATAATTGGTTTTATGAAAAAACTAATAAAATTTAAAACCCTTTGGGAAAAAAAACGGTGGGAAAGAGGAAGAAGGGAAATACAGAGATGGTAATCATAACTGTGAATGTGAATGAAATGAACTCTCCCGTAAAAGAGAGACAGGTAGCAGAATGGAATAAAAGTCATAATTAAACAAAATGTTGTTTACAGGAAACACATTTGAAACGGGGGCATACACACAGGTTAAAAGTCTAAGATTGGAGTAGAATATATTATGCTGCAGATGATGCAAGCAAAGCAGGAGTACCAATCCTAAACTCAACAAAGCAAAAGCAGAAACAGGTCTAATCAAAAGCGATGAGGATGGAAACTATATCCTGCTAAAATGCACCACAGACAATGAAACAATATCATTACTAAAGATGTATTCTCCAAGTGGTATAGCATCCAAATTCTTAGAGGAGAGCTTTGGGGAGTTGAAGGAAGAAATAGAGAGCAAAACTATGCTAGTGGGGACTTCTACCTCTCCATCTCTGAAGTAGATAAATCTAACCTCAAAATAAACAAGAAAGAGGTTAAGGAGGTAATTCATACTCTGGATAAGGTAGATATTATAGATCTATGGAGAAAATTGAATGGGAATAGAAAAGAATATACATTTTTCTCAGTAGAACATGGAACATATGCAAAATTTGAGCATTTACTATGACATAAACACCTCTCAATCCAGTGCAGAAAGGCAGAGATAAGCAATGCATCCTTCTCAGATCATAATACAATAAAACTTATATATAATAAATGGCAATGGAAAGATAAAGCAAAAATCATTTGGAAACTAAATAATCTAATTTAAAAGAAGGAGTGGATTAAAGAAAAAATCATAGAAACAATCAAGAACTTAATTCAAGAGAAGGACAATAATGAGACAACCTACCGAAGCTTATGGGATACTACAAAAGCAGTCTCTAGGGGCAGTTTTATATGTTTGAATGACTACATAAATAAATCAGAGAAAGAGGAGATCAATGACTTGGGCATGCAGCTGAAAAAGCTAGAAAAAAAACAAATTGAAAATTCCCAAGTAAATACCAAATTAGAAACCCTAAAAACCAAAGGAGAGTTTAATAAAATTGAAATAAAAAAAATATTGAATTAATACATAAATCCAACAGTTGGTTTTATGAAAAAGGTAATAAAATTGTTAAACTTTAGGTCAATTTGATTAAAAAAAGAAGAAAATCAAGTTACTAATATCAAAAATGAAAGGGGTGGACACATCCAATGAAGAGGAAATTAAATCAATAGTCAGAAATTGCTTTACCCGACTGTATGCACACAAATACGATAATCTAAATGAGATGCATGAATGTTTTTAAAAAATTCAAATCGCCTAGTTTAACAGAAGAGGAAGTTGAATACTTAAAAAAACCCAATCTCAGAAAAATAAATTGAACAATTCATCAGTGAACTCCCTACGCAAAAATCTCCATGTCCAGATGAATTTAAAAGTGAATTCTATCAAACATTTAAAGAACAGTTAATTCCAACACTATATAGACTACTTTTGAAAACTGGTGAAGAAGGCGTCCTTCCAAATCATTTCTATGATACAAAGATGGTTTTGATACCTAAATCAGGAAGAGAGAAAACAAAGAAATAAAATTATAAACCATTTCTCTAATGAATATAGATGCAAAAATTTTAAATGAGATTTTAGTAAAACGAATAAAGGATCTTATCAAGAGAATAATGTGTTATGATGGGGTAGGATTCATACCAGAAATGCAGGGCTGGTTCCATATTAGTAAAACTCTTAGAATTTTCGATGATATTAACAATAATAATAACATAAAAACACATGATCATCTCAATAGATACAGAAAAAGCTTTCGACAAAATAAAACATCTTTCCTATTAAAAACACTGGAGAATATAGGAATAATGGGAACGTTCCATAAAATAGTAAGTATCTACCTAAAACCTTCAGCAAGCATTATATGCGATGGAGGCAAGCTAGATGCATTTGCAATAATATCGGGGTGAAACAAAAATGTCCATTATTACCAGTATTATTCAATATGGTACTAGAAATGTTAGTTGTAGCAATTAGACCAGATAAAGAAATTGAAGGAATAAGGAAATACAAAGAAAAAACTAAGTTATCACTCATTGCAGTTGATATGGTGATATACTTAGAGAGTCCCAGAGATTCAAGTGAAAAACACTACTTGAAGTAATAAACAACTTTGGCAAAGTTGCAGGTTACAAAATAAACCCTAACAAATCTTCTGCACTCCTATATATTGGCAACAAAGTCCAACAGCAGGAGATAGAAAGATAAATCCCATTTAAAGCTGGGGTAGACACTATAAAATTCTTGGGAGTTTACCTGCAAAACAGACTCAGGGACTATGTGAACACAATTACCAGACCCATTTTGCAAAAATAAAGTCAAATGTAAGTGGAGAAACATCAGTTGCTCACGGGTAGGCTGAGCTAATATAATAAAAATGACATTTCTACCTAAATTAATTTCCTTCTTTAGTGCCATACCAATTAAACTATCATATAATTATTTTCTAGAGCTGTATAAAATAATATCAAAATTCATCTGGAAGAACAAAAGGTACAGAATATCAAAGGGACGAATGAAAAAAAAATACTAGGGAAAGTGGCCTAGCACTACAAGATCTCAAATTCTATTATAAGGCAGCAATTACCAAAACCTCTTGGTACTGGCTAAGAAACAGAAGGATAGAGAAGTGGAAGAAACTTGGCACTCAAGACGTAGTAAGCAAATAATATAGCAATTTCCTGTTTGATCAACCCAAGGTCCCCAGCTTCTGAGCTAAGATGTCACTGTTCGACAAAAATTGCTGGGAAAGCTGGATAACAGTGTGGCAGAAACTAGACATAGACCCATTCCTGCCACTGTACATAAGAATAATGTCCAAATGGGTACACGATCTAGGTACAATATTGATACCATGGACAAACTGGAGGAGCAAGGAATAATGTATGTATCTGATTTATGGAGAAGGGAAGAATTTTTGACTAAAGAAGAGATAAAAACCATTATGAAATGCAAAATGGATAATTTTGATTACATTAAGCTGAAAAGTTTTTGCCCAACCGAACCCAATGCAACCAAAATTTGGAGGGATGTAGTAAATTGGTAAAAAATAATTTACAACTATTCTCAAGGATAATGGCCTCATTTCTAGAATATATAGAGAACTGAGTCAAATGTACAGCAATATAAGTCATTCCTCAATTGATAAATGGTGAAAGGATATGAACAGGCAATTTTCAGAGGAAGCAATTAAAGATATCTGTAACCATATGAAAAAATGCTGTAAATCACTTTTGATTAGAGAGATGCAAATCTAAAGAACTCTGAAATACCACATTACACCTATAAGATTTGAAAACATGACAGAACAGGAAAATGATGAATGTTGAAGAGGATGTGGGAGAGTTGGAACACTCATTCATTTTTGGTGGAGCTGGGAACTCATCCAACCATTCTGGAGAGCAGTTTTGAACAATGCTCAAAGGGCTACAAAAATGTACATATCCTTTGACCCAGCAATATCGCTACTAGGACTGTATCCCCAAGAGATCATTAAAATGGGAAAGGGTCCCACATGTTCAAAAATATTTATAGCAGTACTCTTTGTATTTGCCAAAAACTGGATATCAAGGGGATGCCCTTCAATTGGGGAACGGCTGAATAAATTATAGTATATGAATGTGATGGAGTACTACTGCGCCATAAGAAATGAAAAAGAAGAAGACTTCAGAGAGGCCTGGAAGGACTTATATGATCTGATGCTGAGCGAAAGGAGCAGAACCAGGAGAACTTTGTGCACAGCAACGACCACAGTCTGCATGAGTTTTTTCTCATCTACTTGGAAATTCGTAAGAACGCAAGCACTTAAAAAAAAAATTCTCAATTTTCTTCTAGGCAAAATGCCTTCCACACTCAGAGAAAGAATTGTGGAATTTATTTGCAGAACGTACCATATCATAGTTGTGTTTGTGTGTATTATGCGTTGATTTGTTATATGATTTCTTCCGTTAATTTTAGTTCGTTTACACAGCCTGACTATAGCGAAAACTTATTCAACAGCAAAGTATATGTAGATCCCATATAGAATTGTGTGCCATCTTTGCGAGGGAGGCGGTGGCGTGGTAGGTGTGTGTGGGGGTAGACATCTAAGTTTTATTGTAGTGATTGTAGAACATTAAAAAAGTGGATAAATAAAAAAATAAAAATTTGAAAATAAAGTTATAAGACATACAAAAAAAAAGAAAAACTTTTACTCCTCCCTAATTATATACCTTAGACCTGTCAATTGACACGTGAACCAGCTGAGGATACAAATATCAAACCTCATATTAGATGTTAACAAAGATGTATTTCATTCTATTTTAAATAAAATACATTTAAACGAAATTTCTATCAAGTTTTCATGTACGCCAAGGGATCATTTTACTTGCCTCACTTTGGAGCACATGGAACTAGACAATGAATAAGGAATCTTGAAGACTCCTCAGAAGCCATCTAGTCACATATCCTCATTTTATATTTTAGGGAAGTGAGGACTGAGGAGGTTATATAACTTGCTCAAGACAATCATTGTCAGAGGCGGAAGGTGAACCCAAGTACTTTGATTCTAGAGTCAGTGTTCTTTCTACTCTACCATAATTTAAGTCTCCAATGTCTGTATTTTCTCTAACCAAGGCCTGATTATTAAAATAGACAATCTACTTTAGTACATTCACATGACCATACATGGTAATAACCAAGGAAATTCACAAAATTAAATTTCTCCTGATTGAGTGAAATGAAGGTTTGAAATATATGGGATCGCTTCTATTTGGAGATTTCCTCCAATGATGCAGATTACAAACCGACTCATCCAGTCTGTCTTTCATCTGTTCCTTCACAAAATTTTGCCACATCCCACATGATGCAGGCCTTCCTGAAATGCATTTTCTCCTAAAATTGATAAGGTACCAGTGGAGCACTTAAGCCATCCACTCATTTTCCACTCTCACCACATTTGAGTAGTGCACTTTCTCTGTTGTACAATTTTTGATGATACCATTGACTTTTATTCTTTGAAATTTCTTGTTGGAATATGCTAATGCACACTGTACTGTATCTTTATCCTCTACATGATGCTTAGCTTTAATTTTTAGAGAGAGTAATGTCTTAGGTCTCACTGCCACACAACAACAATGGAAAGCTTGAGTTTAGGGGATAAAATTTGAAAAATTACCAATGTTTTCCCCCAAAATCTGTCTTCCTCCTACTCATTTTTAAGATGAGCTCATTGTGCATTTATATTAAAAATAAATATATTGAGCAAACACTATAGAATGTACTGAGATCTGGGTCGTAGGAATTTTTATTATTTTTCTCCTGTGTGAATTGACCTACCATGCTCCATTGAATTGTCCCATGTCTCTGCCGGGAGGTTAAGCAATGTCTTGGGGCTTACACAAGCAATATAATATCATCCACAAATAGAAACATCTGGAGGACCTCAGCATTCACAGAGAATTCCTTCTTGACATGGACAGTGTGCAAGACCTCCTTCGTCATGGTATCAATAGTTTTGGTAAGTGTGCATCTCCATGCCTTTTATGTCTCACCTAAATGTTTATTACTCTGTTCTCGTAGAACATGTCTTTTTATTACATTTTCCATGGAATCTTGAGTGATCTTTATATGGGGATAACTTCCTTTTAACCACTTCCAATTGTGGTTTCCAATAGCTTGTTTAAATAAGTCAGAGGAAAGTTATATACCATCTGTTTTCAAATTACTATTTTTCCTAACATATTATAAACTCCAATTTCAGCTAGAAAAGGTGATGACTTAAAGAGTGCACAGGAATCTGACTCAGGAATATCTAGTATGTCCAAAGTGTCTGTTGCTGCCTGTTAAATTTTACTCGATCTCATTCTTTGTTAAGTCATTTGGTGCTTGTAATGTTCAGGACTTATAGCATTTCTTTCTTTGAAGAGAGTGTTCATGGTGTAGAGATGTAATGCTTCTAATGTACAACTGTTCTGGTTCTTTTTTCTCTTGAACCACACTCTCCCTTATATTTTCTTTTCATTTGTGCCTTTTGCTATCTCTATATTAAAACCATAAAGTATCAAAGTATATGATGATTTAATTTGGAAAGTTTTTATCAAAATTTTCATATACTTCTTCTGCCACTTCATCCTCAATAACTAACATTGGCACATAAGATCAATTATTTTCTTGACTTTTTTTCTCTTGATAAATTTTACTGGCAGTTTAATATGCAATGGCCAAATACACCCTGATATAATATTTGTTATAACTTTTTGGAAATGATAAAACTCACTATTCTTTCTTCTTTCTTCTTTCCAAGACATACACTTTAGTCTTCTTTCCATTTAGCTACAATTTCTTTTGTTTTTCTTCTATCATTTATAGTGTGAATATTAAGAATGATATTCACATACTCAAGCCACATATCAACTCACTGGTTATTTAAGCAGAATTTCACATCTACTGTACAAATAGTCAAATTAAAGTTTCTGACAGTCTAAATACCATGTGATTATTAGTACCTGCCTTTCCTGTCATTCCTCTATTATCACCAGAGAAGTCACCAAAGGCTATATAGGGCTGGGGGATATTTGTTTTAAATATTAAGTTGTTCTAAGACTTAAAAAAAATTAGTTTGTTTTAATAATCACTTTAATTGTTAATGTATTATTTATTTGTTTCATAGGTCACAAAGGTCAAAATATCTTCATCATTTAATAAATGGCCATCCTACTGATGGTGTGTACTTCTGTGATTAGCTAGACTAATCTGTTGGAAAACAAATTTTATTTGCTTCCTAGACCCATACACAAAGCCTTCCCAATACAGAAGAATATGTCAGAGATTGTGCTCTTCTTTCAAGAATCCAGGCCACAGTCAGGCACCAGAATAAGACATATTACTCTCTCTGTCTCTCTATGTGTATGTGTGCATATGTGTGTGTATATGTATCAACATATGTGTATATGCATATATATGTATACATGCATGTATTATATAATATATAATATATTTTACACATATAAATGTATATGTGTATTTTTGAGGATCTAATCAATTTTCTTTTACTTTAAAACATACAAAGATTTTACATGAAACTCTCTATCTTTTACACTGCTTTATTTTAATAAAATATATAATAAACACATAATCCCTTCAAAAGTGTCCTTGGACTTGCTTCTGAACTCATTTCTGTTCTGTATATTAAAAAAAAAATTTACATAGTCCTCCTTTCTCGGCATCACCATTGCTAATGACTATCTTTAACCAAGAAAGGGAAAAAATAATTCCATATATACATATGTGTATACATATACATACATATATAATTAACAATCAATCAAAAATGATTCCACATTGCGGCTATGTCCCAAAATAAGTTGTTAGCCCTCATGTCTGTTATTTGTTAGGATGTGATTAATATACTTTATCATAGTCCTTTCAGAGACATAGTGATTGGACAGATAAAATTTCTTTTTTTTTTTTTTTTTTTTTTTTTTTTTTTTTTTTT
>JAQQSK010005974.1:0-14656 GCA_028658325.1 Potorous gilbertii
CCAGATTACATATCCTGTCCTACACAGGCCTTTGAAGCTGTGTATCTTAACAGAATTGACAAAGCTGAAGTTACAACTCAAGGTATCTGTGTTTTTCCTTATCACTCAGATGCCAGAAGAAGGGTCTGGTAAGGAGGTCCCATTTGTTTGCCTGACATCAAAAGGTGTCCTCTAAGTTAAACAAAGGGGACTATTAGATCCAGGCTCTTCTTAATTCAAACTTTGGCCCTTATTAATGTTCAAAATCTATATTAAATATTATCAACATTCATATTAAATATCTTTTCACATTAGTCATGTTGTAAAGAGGAATTATACCTAATGGAATCATCAGAAAGAAGAAACAAAACAAAACAAAACAAAACAAAAAAGGGAGAGAGCAGATGCTGTTGCTGTTCTCACTGCGACAGGCAGAAGTTTGTCCAGGGTCACACAGCTAGTAAATGTCTGAGTCTGAATTTGAACTCAGCTCTTTCTGACTCTAGGCTCATCCCTTAGCTGTCACAACTAGAATCCAACTCTTCCTGACTCCAAGAGAACTAACGTTAGTCAGTAAATAAATATTAAGCACCTACTATATACCAGATACTGGGCTAAGCCTTGAGGATACAAGAAAAGACAAAAGACAATTCCTTTCCTCAAGGACCCCAGAGTTCAAAGGGAGAAGCAATACATAAACAGCTATGTACAAATAAGGTTACATTCAGGATAAATTGGGGGTAGTCTCAGAGGGAAGGTACTAGAATGAAGGGCAGTTGGGAAAGGTTTCCTGTGGAAGATGGAATTTTAGTTGGGACTTAAGGAAAGCCAGGGAAGCCAGTAGGTAGAGATGCGGAGGAGAGAGAAAAAATTCTAGGCATGAGAAAAAATACCTGGAGCCCAGAGAAGGAGTGTCTTGTTTGTGTGACAGAAAGGAGGACAGGGTCACTGCATGGAAGAGTAAGTGCATGGTGAGGAGGAAGGTGTAAGAAGACTGGAGAGGGGGAGATTGTATTGGAATGTCTAACAAGGATTTAGGGGACTTGGACTTTAGGAAAATCACTTTGGTGTCTCGGGGAAAGATTGGAGGCAGGTGGACCCACCAGTAGACTATTGCAGCAGTCCGGGCTTGAAGTAATAAGGGTCTGCAGCAGAGTAGATGACAGTGTCAGAGGAGAGAAGGGGCATATTAGAGAGATATTACAAAAGTGATATCACCAGGCCTTGGCAATAGATTAGATATGAGGGGTGAGAGGTAGAGAGGAGTTGAGAATGACGTCTGGGTTGGGAACTGGGAAGATGATGTCATTCTGGACAGTAATAGGAAAATTTAAAGGAAAAGAGAGTTCAGGAAGAAAGGTGGTAAGTTCAATGTTTGGCCTGTTGGACTGCTTTGTTGAATCTTTATCCACTAACATGGGTATCCCTCCAAAGCTCTGTCCTAGTTGTCTTCTCCTTTCTGTAGCACTTGGTGATTTATCAGCTCCCATGGATTCAATTATCATCTCCATGTTGGTAATTCTCAGACATACATATTCAGCCCTAATCTCTCTCCTGAACTCCATTCTCCCATCTCCAAGTGCCTATTGGATATATCTCAAACTGGATGTCTCATAGACTTCCCAAAACCGACATGTCTAAATCAGAACCCATTATCTTGACTCCTCCACAAGTTCTCTGTTCTTAGTAATTTTCACTGTCAAGGGCATCATGATCCTCCCAGTCACCCAGGTTCATACCTAGAGGTCATCCTCCACTTGTCAGTTCTTCTCACCTCCCATATCTAATCATTTGTCAAGTCCTCTTAGTTCTACCATCCCAACATCTCTCCAATGTCTCCTCTCCTCTGATGCTGCCACCTCTCTGGTGCAGTCCCCTCTCACCCCATTGTGGACTATTGCAAGTAGTCTTCTGTTTGATCTTTCTGCCTCTACTCAGCTATCAAATTAGAGGTAACTAGGTGGTGCAGTGATTGTTGGACTTGGATTAGCCTCAGATACTTACTAGCTGTGTCACCTTAGACAAGCCATTTAACCTTTGTCTGCCTCAGTTCCTTCATTTGTAAAGTTGAAATAATAGCATATACCTCCTAGGATTGTTATAAAGATAAAATGAAGTAATATTTTAAGATACTTTGCAAACCTTAAGTCATTACATAAATTCTAGTTCTTTTTATTATTTAATTGATTTTCTTGCAGTGTAGGTCTGATACTGTTACCTCCCTATTCAAAAAATTCTAGAGGTTCCTCTTACCTCCAGCATCAAATAAAAAATCCCCTGTTTGGCTTCTTAAAGCCCTTTATAATCTTGTCCCTTTCTATCTTTCCAGTCTTCTTCTACCTTAATATTCCCTCTTTTCTCCTTCCCCCTCCTGAATACTTTATGATGCAATGACATTGACCTCCTTGCCATTCCTTGCACAAGATACTCCCTTTCCCAACTGGATCGGCATTTTCTTAGGCTGTTCCCCCATGGCTGAAATTCTCACTCTCCTCATCTCCGGCTCCTGGCTTCCCTGATTTAGTTCAAGTCTCAAATGAAGTCTGTCTTCCACAAGAAGCTTCTCCTGAGCCCCCTTAGCTCTAGTGCCTTCCCTCTGTTGGTCATCTCTAATTTACCCTGTATACTTCTTGGTTGTGCATAGGTTTTTGGAGGCTAGTTGACCCTTTAGACTATGAGGTCCTTAAGGGCAGGGACTGTCTTTGCCATTCTTTGTATCCCCAGTGCTTAGCACAGTGCCAGGCACATACATAGTAGATGCTTAATAAATGCTTGTTGACTTATTTACTTGACATGGGTTAGGAAGACCTAGGCTCAAATTATCCCTCTTAATATTTACTTACTATGAGACTCATCAATTTACTTAACCTCTCTGAGACACAGTTTCCTTATTGGTAAATTTGGGACATAATACCAGCTGATACCAATATTATGGCACTTACTTCACAGAGTTGTTTGTTGTGAGACTCCAGTGAGATAATGTCTATTAAGTGCTTTACAAACTTCAAAACGCTATGTAAATATCAGCAATTGTTAAAAACCACATCCAGACATTTTTCCATTACACTATACCTGCCGTATCATCCAAAAGTAAACCCCAGATCTTTGGCTAACAAAGAATATCTATAATAACAAAAACCTGAAACAGATTCATGGGGAGCTGGGATGGAAGTGTCTCTGTTTTTAGAGAAGGAAAAAGATTTACAAAAGCCTGGATGTTACTATTGTAAGTGGGGGGGCCCTTTGTTTATTCTCCATGAAACAGAGTGGAATAAGCCATCAACTAATCAATATTTATCTGTTAAGCCTTAGTCCTGTGTTCCAGGCACAGCGCAAAGTGCTGAAAACACCAAGCCATGGCTACATTTATAAGCTCTGTCTTTACCTCTGATTCTTCCCGCCTGAGAAAATGATGAACCCTTTTCTCTAGGCCTGTTTGTTTTTTCTTTTTTCGTGTTTGATGTATTCCAAATGTTCCACAGTCTGGTCCTCAGGTTAAAAGGGTACGGCTAGAAACTGCTCTCGCCAGGTTTACAGCATGTTCTGATGTGGGTCTCATTTACTTTACAGCAGGTAAAAGCAAAAGGCAAAAGTATTTACTTTCCATTAGAGTTTAAAACTGAGTGGAGTGCTCATAATCACGAATAATTAATCTGCACTGTTACGGCTATTATTCATTCTTTTCTTTATTTCCTATTGGCTCATTTCAGGGTTTTTATAGTGTGTGGATGTTGGTCAAAGTTCCAGTGTTAACCTGCAGCCGGCATTTGTAAAGAGCACATAGGGATAAACAGGGCAGGCATTTTTGTACTTCTTAGAAGTAACAGTAGCTGACAGCTCCATTCTGAGGGATTCCAGACCTGTGTTTCCACCACAGCATGGTATAGTGGATAGAGCAGTGCTCCTGGACATAAAGAACCTGAGGCAAATCGCTTAAAAATCCTGGGCCTCGCTCTCTTCCTTGGTAAAAAGAGGGATGTTGTTGGAATCTGAGGTCCTTTCCAGTTTTAGATTTATTATTCTGTAGGTGTCTGATCTGGATGGAGAAATCCCAGTGTGGGAATTACCCTCATAGGTACTAAGCAGACAATTAAATAGTTTAAGGGCTTAGAAAAGTGACTTGTCCATGGTAACATAATAACTATATGTGAAGGGTGAGACTTGAATCAGTTCCTTCTTTCTTCAGAGCCATTGTTTCACAATTACATTGCTGTTGTGCAGTTGGTTAGTCATGTCCAACTCTATGTTACCTCATTTGAACTTTTCTTGGCAAAGATACTGTAGTGCTTTGCTATTTCTTTCTCCAGCTCACTTTACAGATGAGGAAATTGAGTCAGGCCTAGGTTAACTCACTTGCCCAGAGTCACAGAGCTAGTAAGTACCTGAGGTTAGATTTGAACTCATGAAGAGGAGTCTTCCTGACTCCAGGCCTGGAACTCTATCCACTGTGCCACCCAGCTGCCCAAGCATAGTAACGTAACATTTCTCAAAATAAGTTCTTTCATTCGATCCATGCAACCACCTTCTGACATGAGTACTACGTCCACTCTTCTGGTAAGGAACAGATACTCAGAGAGGTTAATTGACTTGCTCATGGTCACATAGCTAATAAGCATCCACAATGTGATTCAACCCAAGGTCTCTCTGGCTGCTTCTTCCACCACCCAGGAGCTGCCTTATAGCTCTCTCTTTGATGTTTGCATCATGATATTGACTCAAGGTGAAATGTCTCATAAGGTTCCTTTGGTACTTGGAATGAGGACCTTACAAAATCCTTTTTTTTATCTTACAAAGTATGCATGTGCGGAATGGAATGGCGACAGTAGAATCAGATTATTAGAGATGGGGTTTTAGAAATCATTAAGCCTGATCCTTTCATTTTACAGATGAGGAAGCTGAGGTCCAGAGTGATTAAGAGACTCATCGAGGTTCACAAAGGTATTAAGTGACAGAAAAGGCCTGGGTTTATACTCAGATCCTCTAACTCGAGATGGCACTGTGGATAGAACTTGGCTTGGAATCAGGAAGACTCATCTTCATGAATTCAGATTTCTGGCCACAGACACTTACTAGCTATGTGACCCTGGGCAAGACCCTATTTGCCTCAGTTTCCTTATCTGTAAAAATGAGCTGGACAAGGAAATGGCAAACCATTCCAGTGTCTTTGCCAAGAAAACCCCAGAGAAGGTCATGGAGAGTGAAACATGACTGAAAAACAACCACAAAATCATGTATCCCTGGTTCTGTTTACTTCACTATGTATCGGTTCATCTTAATTTTCCCATGTTTCTTTGAAACTCTCCATATTAATTTTTTTCTTTTGGTGCATTTATACAAACTGTACATTTCTGAATATCCATTTCCTCATCTGTAAAATGGGGAGAGGAATATTTGCTTTACTCAACTTTTAAGATTACTGTGAAAATCAGATGAGATGTTTGCAAAATGCTTTGTAACCATAAAATGCTCTATACATTTGATCTCTGAACTCTTGTTGTAAGTGAGTGGCATTACATGAAGGTTTCTGTATAGGAAAGGAGAGGGACTTTGTTGCTATGAAGGAAAGTTATTTTTATTGTTCAGATAAATTTCTCCATTTCCTGAAGTCTAACATATATATACATATATATACACACACATACATACACATATAACACACATACATATGTGTGTATACATACATGCATACATACATATTTTATGTATGTATATATAATGTATTTTTCATACAGAGAGCTGAAACTTCTTAAAATAATAATACACTTAGAAGGGTTGGCCAGATTAAGGGATTAACATCCTTTTGCTATGGATTACATTTTGCTCTTTCCAGCAGAATTTCTGACCAAGTTGCTAGTTATTAACATTTCTTGGCATTTATGAATGAAGTCTTAGTCTATTTTCCCGAAAGCAAATCTCTGCTCCACAAAACAATATCCCACATTCAGGGACTCAATGGAAATGCCAAAAGTCTTTGGGAATGAAAAGCTGAAATATCCTTAAACTCATGGACAACAGACCCATGTTGAGACCAGTCATCCACAGCCCATGATGCCACTTCTCCATGGTTAGAATTCATGCCTCCATGTCATCTGCATAGCAACAAGATGTGTTTAGTTTCAGATCATAGATTTCTAGATTTAGAGTGAAAAGGAACTCCAGAGGTCATCTAGCCCTGTCTCCCTCATTTACAGATAAAGAAACTAAGGTTTAGAGAGGTTTTGATTCGCCGAAATTCCAAACTCCAAATTTATTATTTTTTCTATTTGTATCCTGAACACAATGAGAGAAGCAATACAGTATGATGGAAAGAACACTGAATTAGGAGCCAGAAGACCTGAGTTCAGATTTTATTTCTTCATACTTAATTCCTTTAGGCTTCAGTTTCTTCATTTGTAAAATGCATTAGAATATTCGTTTGTTGATTTTGTTAGGAAAATTATAAGAACTGAATGTGTAATTTTATTGGTATGTGGAAAATTCCCTCAGTGTAGGTTTGATTTTAGGATCTTAGAAAGTTACCTGTAGTTACCTAGAATGCTGAGAGGTAGCTCAGTGACTTTACCAATCACACAGTCAATATGTGTCAGAGGTAGGTCTTGAACTCAGGTCTTCTGGTTTTGATGAGTTTAGTTCTGTCTATTACATCATGCCATCTCTTTATAAAATAAAAAGGAAAAGTAAGTAAATAAATAAATAGGCAGAGGTAGATTAGATTTCTAATGTTCTTTCTAAGTTCCCAGTTCTGTGGTACAATGTAATGTCCTGTAGGCAGTTAGATCTGGAGTACACATGAAAAATTAAGTATGGAGATTATCAAGCAATTTTTTCTTCCTATCACCCCCCCCCATGTAGCTGGGAAATGAGGATTCTTTTGTAGCATTAAACTAGTCTATCTTTTGCCTCATTTTTTACTTAGCCTTAATCCTTGAATAGGTATTGCCTCAGACAAACTGAGACCTGGGAAAGACCTTAGCTTAAAAATGCCAGGTTCTCCTTACTGCATTTGGGGCCATCTCCAGTTGACCTGATCTATGTCTTGCCACTGAACCCAGATGACTCTGGAGGAGAAAGTGAGGCTGGTGACTTTGCACAGCCCTGACTCACTTAAATCCAGTTCACTTGAAAGTTGAGACATCACCCTCCTAATGTCTTTGGTCATTTTCCAGAATGAAGGCTGAACAATAACAAGTGGAAATAAAGATGGGGTTGCCTCAAGGACAAATTATCATAATCAAATTAATTAGCACATTCTGGAGCTTGGTGGGGAACCTATGATTTCAAGGCCACATGTGACCCTCTAGGACCTCAAGTGCAACCCTTTGACTGAATCCAAACTTCGAAAAACAATTTACCTTAATAAAAAGATTTATTCTGTAAAACTTGGACTCAGTCAAAAGACTGCAGCTAAGGACCTGGAAGGCCACATATGACCTTGAGATTGCAAGTTCCCCATCCTTGGTCTGGGACCATAGGATGACTTAGCTACCCATATTACCAGCTTGATCGGCTGAAGCTGGATCCCTAGTTCTTTCCTGAGATCTACAACCACTCATCAAGTACCCTACCATGGTGGCTGCCCATTCTCCAAGAAACTCACAGACTAAACACACTTTTTATGGAAAAGCACATCTTGGTTGACCATACCTGACACTGTATCCAAGTCACAAATAAAGTAAGAAGGAACAGGTTTTCCATGTTATAATCAGGGTCTTCTACATAGGGATGAGCTTCTGACGATAAATTCAGTGTTTCCTTTATACAATAACTTATAATAGCAATGATGATAAGGTAAAGAGTATGATCAAGGGCAGACCACCAGCACTAGGATATTCTGCTTGCCTGTCGTTATAAATTAGGCTGGCTCCATCACAGGCAGGGAACTACCATTTAATGATCATACGTTGCAGTGGCTTCTGCTGTGCCTCTATATCCTTATGCTTTTTTGGACTAAATATTCTTAGTAACTATGTTCAGGAGGTCATCTAGTCTAGCCCCTATCTAACCTACAAATCCCATCTATAACAGCCCCAACAAAGGATTGTTCAGGTTCTACTTGAAAAATTCAAGAGACAAGGAACCTATTAATTACTGAAAGAGTTCCACTTTTGGATGGAGAAAAATAAAGAGAAAAAAAGAAGGAAGGAAAGGAAAGGAATTATCAGTTCTACTTTCAGCAAAGAGAAACCTCTAATTAATATAGCAATAGTTGAAGTTCTTTATCATTTGTAAGAAATCTTTCCTTATAGTGAGTTGAAATTTGTTTCCCCATCATCATCTGTTGGCCTTAATTTTTCCCACTAAGGCCAGGAAGAGCAAGTCTATTCCTTCTTCTGTATCAGGCTATAATTTCCTTGTCACACTCCTTCTCTATTATGAGTTTTAAGGTGACCTGGCTCCTGGCCCCCTAAGTTCCCATCATCTCTATTTCACTAACTAGTTCATCCTTTTTGATTAGAATCAAATCTACAAAATCACTTTCCTTCTTCACTGCCTCTACCTTTTGAATGACGCCGTTATCAAAAATGCAATCTCCCAGAAAGCACTTATTTATTAAGTGCCTACTGTGTGCCAGACACCATTCTAGGTGCCAGAACTAAGAATGAAACAATCTTTACTCTACAAGAGTTTACATTCTAATGATGAGAGACAAGTTCATAGATGTATGCACAGAATAAATATAAGGAGGAAAGAAAGAAGAAGAAAGGAAAGAAGGAAGAAAAAGGAGGAAGGAAGAAAATAAAAAGAAAGAAAAGACAGAAAGAAAGAGAAAGGAAGAAAAAGAAAGAAGGGAAAGGAAGAGAAAAGGAGAGAAAGAAGGGAGAAAAGGCAAGAAGGAAAGAAAGAAAGTAATCATCAGTTCTACTTTTAGCAAAGAGAAACCTTTAGTTGATGTAGTGATGGCCAAAGTCCCTTGTCATAATCATGTTCCGCTTCATGATCAGGAAGTCATCCTCTAGTTCCTCTAGGTGGCCTCCCACCACTATATCTCATCTCTCTTTCTTCCTCTAATTCTCAACTAACTGTTCTCTACCATGCCGCCTCCTCAGCTTTGTGGATTTCTGCACAGATGAGTATCTTCTTTATGTACAATACCACCCTACCTGTCTTACCTGCTTCTCTTGAATTAAATGTCCCCTTCCTTTGCCATGTGCTAGACAAGAGTTACATTCTACAAAGTCTCAGCAGTAACACTGAAGTTGTATTTACCAGCCACCCCTTGTTACAATCTCTAGTTATTGGTTTTTTTAATCTAGACATCTATTCATAGTCGAATGAGCCCGTAAGTATCATTTCCATTCTACTTCACCATCATTTTCTCCCCTTAAGTTATCACATCTACTGCTTGTTTATTCTTGTTATCTAGGCTGCATAGTGTATGGAATGTTGGACTCAGAGTCAGAAAAATCTGTATTCAAATCTTGCCTCAGATCCTTACTAGTTGTGAGACCCTGAGCAAGTCATGTAACCCTTCTGTCTCAGTTCCTTCACCTGTAAAATGGTGCGAATAACAACACCTACCTCTCAGGGTTTTGTTAGGATGAAATGAGATAATGTTTGTGAAGTGCTTTGCAAACCTTAAAGCACTATCTAAATGTTAGCTATTATTCTTCTTTCTGTATCATATATGCTGACGTCTGTGGTACCTGGTTTAGTAGCTGTATCATTTTAGAGCCTAAAACTTACGTTCTTTTCTCCTTTTCTCTTCCTTTTCAGTTTAAAGCCCTTTAGTCAGTCCCCGGAGGCAAATACAGTCTTCTGAACCTTGCTTAGATGTATGGCTAACTCTGACCAAAAATCCTTCATTTCTGTATCTGGATTGCAGGCTGAGATGTAGAATTTCTCAGCATGGGGATATAGAAGAAACTCTAAGAGCAAAGGAGTGCTCTGGAAGGTGTGAGTGTAGAGAGAAAAGGGCAAAGGGCCAGAGGTTAAGCCTTGCAAAATACTCGCTGTCAGAGGGTGGAAATAAAAAGAGGAGTCAGAAGAAAGATAGTTGGAATGGTAACAGGTCAATAATATATGAGAGAAGCCAAGGAAGGGAAGGATTTCAAGAGGGGAGGTATATTTGATGGGGCAGGAAGGTAGGAAAGGTCAGTAGTTCCAAATGCACAGAAAAGTCTTGCATGGACTTAAGGAAAGAAAAGGTCTGAACCCATCACAGTAGGGAGTGGACCAGGGAGTAGATGAGGGGTGAATAAGGTTGCTGGGCAGTGGCCAGAGCCTAGTTGCAGCTGGAAAATATAAACTTATTCTGGGCTAGATCTTCTTCTGGGACTGTACTGATTAGCTGTTAAAATTTCTCTCAGAGTTGAATCTAGCAGAAGCTGGGACCCTTAAAAGAGAAGAGGAGGGTGGTGGAGGAGTGTGCGTTGATCTGTTAAAAAGCATTACTTGCCAGTATTGTGATAGTTGAGACAAGGAAGCCGATCTGATAATACAAAATCAGAATCTTTGCCTGTGTAGACTTTGACTGTCTAAAATCCAGCAGTGACTATAGAAAGATTTCCAAAGAAAGCTTCCCACCCTTATATTCAGCTGTTGCTAAACTGTAATTCATCATCTTTGTATTTATCACTTGTAGCGCAGTCACACCCTGTGCATCTCAAACACTGCAGAGAAACTTCCATAACATCCCAAAGAAAACCAAATCTAACTATAATACTCCTCCTAGTAACCAGTCTTCCTGTATCAGTTTTCATCCTTAGGCAAGGTTTCTGCAACAGAATCAACATCTCACTTAAAAATGCATCCCTAATAAAATGTATAGAGTAAGAATCCTCATTCCTTGTTTGTGATTAATGCTGGGAAGGCCTCAAAAATATCATTTGACTTAAAGTAAACTTTAAAGTTCAGTGTTTTTCTAGCTAATATTTCTTCAAGTCTGTTTCTCCTTCCTTTTCTGTCTCTTTCCTTCTTTCTGTTGCCTTTCTTCCTACTTCCTTTTTCTCTCTTTTCTCTTTCTCCTTCCTTCCTTCCTTCCTTCCTACCTTCCAGGATGAAAGGAAGAAGTCTAAAATGAAGGGAAATCTGTTCATTAGAGTGTTGGAACAGAGCATAGAGAGAAAAAGCATATATTAAATACTTAATCCTCAATGTATGATGTATTCAAGGAATGAAACATGTGGTCTCTGCTGTTAGAATGTATAGGAAACATTTGTTTCATTTTTGTCTCTATTATACCAAGTACCTAGGACAAGACTTGGCACATTATGGGGTACTTAATAAATGCTTGTTGGATGAATTTTCTGTTGCTGGCTCCTAGACACTCACACCACACACACACACACACACACACACACACACACACCCATGTCACTGCTCTGTTGCCTTGTAGTAATGATAGTAATTCTTGTTACATTACCATATATTATTTATTACTGATGTTGGTGTCACCTCTAGGGATGGTAAAGTACTTTGCATCCACTATCTCACTTAAACCTGTAAACCACATTGGTTCCTGTAGCCTTTGAGAAAGCTTTTGTCAGTTTTCCAAAACTTGGAGCAAAGATCAACTTCCTTTGGAGGTGACAAGAGGTAGCCCTCTCTAGCATTTGATATACTCAAAGCACGTTAGTTATTCCCCACAATCCTCTGGAGCAGTCAGCAGTATCCTAATCTTCCTAATCAAGCAAGGAAGTAGAGCCCATTAGAACCAGGAGATTGGGATTTCTGTTTTTGTATAGGCTTAATATCCCCACATTAGGCATCACGATCTCTCAAGTGAATCAGAGAAGTCATAACTCATCACTTTTTTAAACTGTAGTTTTAACTTTTGGCATAGGGAATGCTGATGACTTTCTTGTACTTCTCACCCAAGTTCTGATGGCTAAGCCTGGTAGAGAGGCTTGGTTTGCAAAGCTTTGGAAGCTGAACTGTCCTCTTCTGGGTTGGCTAGTGACTTTACTTCCTCTATTTAGTGGACCAGTCAGTGTTTGTGTCCCAGCTCTGACTCTTTCTGAAGGCTGGATGGAGGTATTAGGGAAGAAAGAAAAAAGAGAGGATCTCTTCCGTGAACAGATTGGGAGTGCTGATTAACCTGACAAAGACTTTCCAGACTTACAGAGTCTACAGGCATTAACATGGTCCACAGGTTCAAGTGAGATAATGGATGCAAAGTACTTTGCCAACCCTAAAGCTGATATTGATGCCAGCAATAGTAAAAATAATTAATAAGAATGATACAGGATAATATGCTGTCAGATTATGTTGCTGCATTGGTTAGTTTTACAATTCCCTTGTATCAGATGTAGAATCCAGAAAGAGATGCTAAAGAAATTTGATTATTACATGAAGTTTGAAATCTCAACAGTCATGTATTTTTTTTCAAAATGGCAGAATTGTCCCACATACTAACTCATATACCAACCCCAGTTGGCCCACATAGTCACAGATCAAAGGGGACCCCAGAGGTTATCTAGTCCACCCTATCCCTGAACTTGTAAAGGTCGTTGAGGACAGCAACTGTTCAATTTTTATCTTGCACCACAGTACCTAGCACATTATCTTGTTGCTGTTCAGTCATTTTGAGTTGTGACCCCATTTGGGTTCTCCAAAGATAATTGGAGTGGTTTGCTGTTTCCTTCTCCAGCTCATTTTACAGATGAGGAAACTGAGAGAAATAGTGAAGTGACTTATCCAGGGTCACACAACCAATCAGAGGCAGGATTTTAACTCAGGTCTTCCTGACTCCAGCCTTGATGCTCTATCCACTGTGTCACCCAGCTGCCCAATTCTCAGGAAGCAGATCCATCAAATGACTCATAGTCAAAAAATCTTTTTAGGTTAGATGGATGCATCAAAGTTTATATATGCCTGACATGACATTCACAAACTCAGGATCATTTCTCTTCCATGATCAAGCAAGAGGAAGGCATTATATCTAGGCTTATTAAATTGAAGGCTCATCCTTCTAGCTGGAGACAGTGTGGTATGGTAGAGTGCTAGATTTAGAATCAGGACAAGGGTTTGAATCTGGGTTTTGCTGTTTCCTAGCTGTCCTATCAAATCAATTTTTTATCTCTAAACTTTGTTTTCCTTGTCTGTAAAATAACAGTCATAATGCCAAGAAAAATGTTTTTCAGTCCTTAAATCACTATGTAAACATAAGTTGTTCTAAGCCTCTCAGATCTTTTGGAATGCTGATTCTGTCTTCTGCTGTGTTAGATAACCCTCTCACCATTTCATCTGCCAGTTTGGTGCTTCCAGCCAGAGGACACACCTTACTGGAGTGTTGCAAACAGAGCAAGGAGGTTCAAGCGGTATTGAACCTAGATCTGGAGTCCATGGAATTGGGTTATGAGGCTGCCAGCCTGATGATAGTCAGAGAGTGAGGTCACCAAGGGTACCAATAACCTGGAGTTTATCTTTTTTTACTTACAGTCTCTGCACCTCAAGTCCCATAAGCTAGGGCAGTAAGTCATCATTTAGAACTCTTTATAACCTGCCCCTTTCCCAGCTTTTCAGTTTTCCTCTACCTTTCTTCCCTTCAACTATATGATCCGATCACACTGTCCAACTTGCTGTTTCTCACACATACATGTTGTCCCCATACCTTTGTGCTTGTTGCCTCTAATGCCCTGCTTTCACATACACATCTTACTTTCCATGGTTTCCTTCAAGACCTTCTACAACATGACTTAACCCATGCCCCCAACTGCTAGTGTCTTCTCCTATCAAATTACCTTCCAGTTACTCTGTATATATCTTGTATGTGCCTATTTCCCAACTGTCTTCCCTATTAGAACACAAGGTCCTTGAAAGGGCTGGTTTTTGCCCTTTTTGTATCTCCATCACTTAGTATAGTGCCTGATACATTTGTTGTTCAGTGTTTTTCAATTATGTCCAACTTTTCATGACCCTATTTAGGGTTTTCATGATAGAGATGCTAGAGTGGTTTGCCATTTCCTTCTCCAGTTCATTTTACAGGTGAGGAAACTGAGGCAAAAAGGTGAATTACCCAGGGTCACACAGCTAGTATCTGAGGCCAGATTTGAACTCAAGTCTTCCTGACTATAGGCTAGATGCTTTATTCACTGCATCACCTATTTGTTACCTAAGACATTTAGCTCCCTTACACCAGAGCAGCACCGAGGGGACCTGGAAATTTTTATCATTCATCAAAGTGAGGGATGTTCCCAGAGGAAGGAGAAGTTTTATAGGCAAGTAGCACAGAGGAATCCAAGAAACTCTCTGATTCTTCAGAAACCCCAGGCAACAGGATTTGGGGGAATTAGAACTTGACTGTGGAAAGCATTCACTAAAGCCTGTGGCTCTTTGCTGGGCTTTGCTGAAACTGAACAGGATTTCCCCGAGAGTTGATTCTCTAGTTCATGGTCCAACCTGATTTTAAAGGCCTTAGATGAACATTCCACTCCCACTACTTCTTATGGCAGGCTGCCCCACAGTGTAATTCATGGTTCTTTTCAGAACTCTCCTGGTAGAGAGTCCAAATCTTCTCGTTTTCATCTAGTTTCTCTTAGCTATTCCACACCCGATCATCATTTCTCATTAGACAGGACCTTGTCAGGTAGGTCTTTCTCTTTCTCTGGGATGTATATTCACTAGATATTTCTCATTCTCCCCTTCTCCTCCAGTCTTCCTTGCCTTGGCCAAAAACATACTTATTTCATTCCTCTCATCTTTTCCTGTAAATTGCTCTCTGCCTGTTCATCCTGGA
>JAQQSK010005975.1:0-14656 GCA_028658325.1 Potorous gilbertii
AAGAGGGGAGCTGAAAGAAAAACATTAAGCTTACTCTCATCACATTTGACCAAGGAAGGAATAAAATGCACACTCATTTTGGTATGAAAACCTATCTTACAATACAGGAAAGTGGGGGAGATGGGGATAAGCAGGGTGGGGGGGATGATGGAAGGGAGGGCAATGGGAGGAGGGAGCAATTTAAAGTCAACACTCTTGGGGAGGGACAGGATCAAAAGAGAGAATAGAAGCAATGGGGATGCAGGATAGGATGGAGAGAAATATAGTCAGTCTTACAGAACATGACTATGATGAAAGTCATTTGCAAAATTACACAGATATGGCCTGTATTGAATTGCCTTCCTTTCCAGGGGAATGGGTGGGGAGGGCGGAATGGGGAGAAGTTGGAACTCAAAGTTTAAGGAACAACCGTTGGGTATTGTTCTTGCTACTAGGAAATAAGGAATACAGGTAATGGGGAAGAGAAAGTTATCTGACCCTACAGGACAAAAGAGAAGATGAGGTAAGGAAAGGGAGGGGTGATAGAAGAGAGAGTAGATTGATGATAGGGGTAATTAAAATGCTCAGTGTTTTGGGGAGGGGGGAGGGACAAATCGGGAGAAAATTTGGAACCCAAAATTTTGTGAAAATGAATGTAGAAAGTTAAATAAATAAATTAATTAATAAAAAAATGAAGTGAGCACAATCAAGAGAGCATTTACACAGTAACAACAATATTTTCTGATGCTCAACTGTGAATGGCTCAGTTATTCTCAGCAACACAATGATCCAACACGATTGCAAAGGACTTATGATGAAAAATGCCATCCATCTTTAGAGAAGACAGTGTGAATGCATATCAAAGCATTTTTTAAAACTTGATTTTTTGGTCTGTGTTTTCTTTCACAACATGAGTAAAATGGAAATGTTTTTTGTGTGACTACACCTGTACAACTTGTATCAAATTGCTTGCTTTTCAATGAGAGGAGGAAGGGAGGAAAGGAGGGAAAGAGTTTGGAACTCAAAATTTAAAAAAAATGTTAAAATTGTTTTTACATGTAATTGCTGGAAAACAAAATATTAGCTTTTTAAAAATAATAATAAGAATGAAAAGATATTTCCTTTTCACTGTCTGTGTGGAGAAGCTTTAAATTATTTCTTTCCACTTCCCACTGGCCACAACACTCCCTTTTGATTTTTATTGTTTTGTATTTACATTTTGTTGCCCGTATTTATTCTTGTATAAGTGGTATTTTCCACTGGGAGTGGGGACCTCTTACATGATTTCCTGAAAATCCACTCATTCTGGATAGACTAGGGAAAGAAAAGTTTTTAGCCCTCCTCACTAAATAGAATCAGATCCTACAGTGCTGCTTTCCTGCCTGCTTGCCTTTCTCTTCCTTTCTGGGCCCTTCTCCTCACATTCCTTTCTCCACTGTTCCCTGCTTTGAGACTGGGAGGGCTCCAATTCTACACTGAAGCCTGGATGTCTTCCTCAGGTGGTGTTGCCATAATGGCTTAAAGCAGTGATATTAGTATCTTCAGCTTGCCTTTGCTGAGACCAAAGGGACCCAAGAGAGAAAACTCTCCCCAGTGAGACATTCCTTAATGAAATCACTTAGGAACATCCTCCTGAGAAGAGAACTTGGAAAAATTGCTGACAGGATGCCACACTGGTCCACTTAAGCAGAATGGTCACTAGAAAGCAGTTGGTTGAAGATTCTAGGAGGAAATATCTTATCTTTTGTCTGATGGAGGGAAGAGATTAGGCAGTCAATGACCCTAAAGGACTTGAAGAGAAATTTCATACACACTAAAATCAGGTAAACAATAGTGCCCAAAGCAGGGATCACCCCGACCAAACATTTGACAGATGTACCTTTAACTTAAGAAGTTGGACCACCACCCTGTTTTGCCATTGGGGACATCTGGCACTATTAAGACAGCCTGGTAAAAAAGGCATGCTTTCCTTTCTCCACTTTATATTCTTGAAATTGATTTGCATTTGAAGCCTGAGTTTAAATGCCAAGGTTAGGTGAGAGTGAGTGCATGGAAGGGGGGCATAGGGCAGGATAAGAGCAGACAATAACCAAGATTGGAAAGACTTTTCTCTTTGATTATAAGAATTAAGAAAAAGATTTATGGTCCTTTGTTTAGGGTAGGGATGTAGCTACCCTGTTGAGGGAAAGTTAAACAGTTTTGTTTTGAAAGTGGGTTGGACTTTCAAAAGCCCTCTCCTTTCTGGGTCCTTTTTCAAAGGTGCATTCCATCCTCAAAAACTGTCTCCTCTCATCTAGTTAAAAAATTTCACATGCACCTTTTCTGACAGGGGCATCTCAATGCCTGCAACAGGGAAGAGAAAATTAAGTTCTCATATAAATTTCAGTCAAAGGTCTTCTCTCAGTAAAAGAATTCAGAAAAAAATCCTTTAGGCCCATCCTGGCCAAATGAGTGGTATTTTAGAACCTGAGAGGCCTGTCTCCCTACAGTAGGGCAGGGTGAATGGGAAGGAGCCCTTAACTTCTGTTCCAAGTCAGATTGTGGAATGGGTCTCATACCAAGAAATCAGTTAAAAGAGAGGTCCCCACCCCAGCATTTTCCTGCTATCCCTGGCATGACCAGAAGTCTGGTCCAGGATGTCTCCCTTTTCAGCTCCCCAAGTTTTTCCTGGGCCCCCAGGAGGACCTTGTTGGGGCCTGGACCTGGTACTCCCCCTTATCCAGGATCTCCAGATCTCAGGCCCTAAGGAAGCAGCTCTTAGAAAGGGTCACCTCAGCCATCAAGAACAGGCCAGGAATGTGGCTCAGTCTAGAGGGTCCATCCCAGTGTAAGAAGATCAAGTTCTCAGAATCCTTGACATGAAACCCATGCCAGGTTCTCAGGCCTTTCCTTCATTTTGGAAGTGGGTGGCACTTCTGGTGGCACAAAGGAAGGGGTCCTGCTGTTTGCCTGTGGATCCCTCCCTATAATTAACCTGTTGTAACTCCTCATTGCCTTCCCCTATCCTTCTGCTTTTATGGCAAACCCTCACTGCCCCCACCCAGGGCCAGGTCCAGGGAGTTCAAGCAAAAGAGACTTCCTGGAGCCTGCAGCCAGTTTTGAGGGTCTGGGGGCACACTAAGCTCCACTGAGTGCAAAAAAGCAGAGCATGGGTGTCATGTGATGTCCCTATGAGGGAATCTATGGGGATCCTGGGACTTAGTTAAGGAGATATATTCCAGAGGTGGGGGGTCTCCTGGGAGAGGCAAGCCAATGAAAGAGGACAGCACAGCCAGGGCAGACTCTCACACCTACAGCACCTTTCCCTCCCTCCTCTCCCCCACACCACCACCCTGGCCCAGGGAAGCCAAAGAAAGGGTTTCCATCATTCTCTCCCTCCTTCCAGTGATGGGGAGCTCAGCACCTCCTTGTGAGGTGGCCCAGAATACAGGAGCTCAGATGCAGAGGTGGAACCTGGGGTAACCCAGGAAGGGAAAGAAACCTGCCCAGGGGCTCAATGGAGAAGGGAGGTGGGGTGGGAAGGCCTCCTTCCCAGTTCAAAGCTTCTTTCATCACAAGGCACTTCCTTTGGCCAAGGGACCTCACAAGATTATTCAGGGAGGCAGAATCAGAAAGGGCCCCAGAGTTCATGCCCAACCCCCTCCTTGGACAGAGTAGGAAACTGAGGCTGAGAAAGGTGGGGCGGGGCTTCCTTCCCCAGCACCCCAGAGCTCCCAAGGCTCAGGAGTCAGATGGGATTCTAGGGCTTTCTCTGCTTCCAAGCCCAGCTCTTTGTCCCCCGCAGCGACTGTGTTCCCTCTGCCCAGAGAGCCCTCTGCTGACCTGGTCAGAGACACCAGTGACCCCCCAGGGCCACTCTCACAGCCTCCTCAAGAGAGACAACTCTGTGGGGAGAACCAGAGCAGGGGTGGGGGCCGCTGTGACCAGATCTTGACTCTCAAACTCCCTGCCCACGGGGCTTGGGGAAGGACTTCTGGGGGAGAAATCAAGTGACAGGCGTTGGGTCTATAATGAGCCCAACGGGTCAGTGCCATGGATGTACCTGACTGACTACCAACCTGGGGGGAAAGAAAGGGCTGGGAAGAGGGCAGTGAGCTAGGATGGGGAAACGCCTTCTAGCTTCTCAGCAGGGAGTCCTCTCTGGTCCTCCTGCTGCCCCCAAAGACAAGGACCCCCAGTGTGTTCTCCCAAGGCTCCACTGGCGGTCTTTGAGGTGGGAGGGGAACCCATCTCAGATGAAAAGGCAGGCTAGCAGGTGGATTGTGAGATCCAAAGGGACCCCTACTCCCTGCCTACCCCCGCCCCCGACAGTGAGAAGAGCAATGGGCAGAGAAGGGATTTAGGGATTCAAGTCACCATCTCCTAAGGAAGTGGAGGTTCAGGGAACACCAGGGATGTGAATCACTGAGGGCTCCAGTCTGGATCACCAAGTTTACACAGGTCGTTTGATGGGTACCTCCTGGCTCTGTCCCCTGCCCAAGGACTGAGGCCCTGGAAGGTCACTCAGTGATAGGCTTAGACCAGCCTCCTCCTGCCTCAGCCATCCCAACCTCCCAGAAGCCCCAGGTGACCTAACTTCTGCAACATGTCTTTGGTAAGGCTGGCATAGCACAAGGACATGGCCAGCAAGAATCGTACCAGAAGCTGCCCTGATTGCTTGGACCTGGCTTTCCTTATTCTCTCTTGGCTTTTCTTACTCCCAAATAAAAGGGAATGAGCAAAACCCTGGAGCGGGCTCCCCTTCCCTCCTTCACGGACACAGGGCTAGAGCGTCAGGACCAGGCACCTGGAGAACTGGGAAAGCACAGCTACAAAGCTTCTCAGCCAGGAAGAGGGCTGGGTACTCAAGAATGAGAGGAAGCACCTGAGCAGCACTCCCTGTCCAGTCACCCAAAGGCACCTGAGTGGGGCATCAGTAGAGGTTGATGTGACCAAGGGCCAGTGCACTGAGAGAAAAGGGAGGAGATGCCTATGATGAGGTTTAGGGGTCCTGGGGACCCCAAAATACCAACAATTCAGGTCCTGCTCAAATGAATTTGACTCAAGACTTCTTAAACCAAAGAAAAACAGATTATTAACGATTCATCAAATTGGTTTAGCTCTTAAGGAGCGTAAGCATTTGAAACGCTTGTATTCACCAGCGGGCCAGATAGAATTCCAGTTGGACCAGCTGGATTGAATCTGAGCGTCTTCATGGAGGTAAGATGGACCTTAAACACAGAAAAGACTGTAGGAGGGATCTGGGGGTGGTCTGGTAGTCTAGGATGATGAGAGGAGGTGTTTAGGGAGGGTCTTGAGGAGAAGTCCCAGGAGGGGGTGACTGGTCAAGGGTTGGAAACTGCTGGAGGCAATCAGGAGATATCAGCCAATGGAGGGCCTGGGTCAGAAGCAGGTGTTGCCAGGTAGTCTGGAGTCCCACGCATGGTCTCCGTAGATCAAACCCAGGGACGATCCTGATGGGAGTGGCTGGTAATAGGATCAAAGGAAGAAATATCAAAAGAATTCTAAATAGAAGATAGGGAGAATCTGGACTAGGAGAAATGAAAGGGCAATCCAAGGAGCCCCACCTCCCAAAGGGCAGACTTTCCCAGGGCCCTTCAGACTAATGGGGAAAAAGCCCTCCCGATCCAAGGGGAAAAAGTCTTGGCTTGGGCCTGTACCCCATCACCTAAACTAGATCCTCTCTGGGGAATCTTTCTGGGGATTGCTATCTGCTTTTACCTTCAGGAGAAATTATTAAAAGTCTATTTTTAAGCGTTAAAGTGATTTGTTAAGAGTTGACATAACTAATTCCATTTTGTTCTGTATTTGCCATTTTGCTATGCTTAGCATCAACTGCAACATCAATTTAGCACAGTTGGTTTCCTTCAGTGTCTTCTTTCCTCCCATTATTTCAACAAAAGTCTCAATTGTTACAAAGGGCTTGAACAGCCCAAGGACATCTGATTCTCTTCTTGTCTTGTCCTCCAAGTGATACTCGCTTCCCTTCGATCTAATGTGAAGAGTTGTGGTCACAAGGATACATTCTTCTCTGTTGGAACTAGTGATCTATATTCAGCTGCTCTGTAACAAATAGTCATTTTTTTCCCTCTGTCCCACATAATGAATGATACATGTGTATGTCTCTCTCACACACTGTATATTTCTAGCTAAATTGTAAAGAGACACACATTTCCATGAACTCTGGTGGAGTATGTCTCGTTGTGAGTGAAAAAAAAATTATCTGTCTCTGTCCTATTGACAGTGGCTTAACAATGAACCCAAGGAGAGTTCATGAAACAATATTGTGTGGCTTCCCTTGGCTGTGTCCTGCTGGAGACACAGCCTGACTTTGTGTGCAAGGAGAACAGAGGGCCAAAGTCAGTAACCTACCAGGTTGTATTTGATTGTAGAAAGTAAGAAGGAAGCAGGAATTTGGCCTGGGCTGAGTGGAGCAGGAAGTGTTTGGAGTCAGGACTGGGCTCCATGCCCCTCCTCCTCTATGCAGTGGGTCAGATGGTTGGCTCAGAGCAAGGATTCCCTACCTTTCAGGCCCCATACCCCTTGATTTTTCAGTAAACCTTCGCATGCCACTTATTCAGTGAGAAATGCAAGAAATTCTACTGCACATTCTCATTATAACTAAAACAAAGATCATTTTCCTTTTCCAAGGATACACTAACAATTTTGTAACTTCATGGATGGGATGATCTCATTCTTTGCAGAGAACCCCCTTGACAAGTTCTTCCTTCTCTACAAGGGCCTCCTCCATTTTAAATCTATGAACTTCCAATTCTCCTTTCTTACTCTCCCCTAAGGGCTCTCTGGAGGTCACTGCTTCACTCATGACGCCAGGGTTCAGCTGCCAGGCTACCTGGGACCAGCCCTGCTAACCCCCCTGTAACACTCTGCCTGCAGCCTGGCCTGTCTGACCTCTGAGCCTTGGTTCTGCAGGGGACTATGGTTAGATATGATGTAAAGGAAAGGAGGCACTTCCCTTCAGCACCAGCCCCTCCCCAGGGCAGGTCCTGGCCAAGGTTTTCCATGTAGATAGATCCTTTACTTCTGCACATTATTTAAGCTTATTTATCCCTTCGCCTACTCTCTGAAGGGACAGACAGCTGACATGTAATGGACAGAATATGGGGTTGGAGTCACAGGGCTTGGTTTGGGATCCTGGCTCTGACTTACTAAGTTTCTAGTGACCTGGATCATCATGACAATTCACTGGCCCTTTCTGGGCTTCCAGACTCACCTCTGATATCCCATGGCCTTCAGGTGGATTTATGGGAACAAGCTTCCCTGATACCCAGAGATGCTACTTGTAGCCCTCTCTGGTGCAGAGAGGGGAGGGAGGACTGAGAGGCTCTGAGGACTCTCTGTAGTTGGGAGCAGGGAGGGGGATAAGGCTGAAATCACTGCTCACCCTCCATGAGGCAACTGCCCCAATGTGGAAGAGGCTGCTTTAAGAGGAAAGGGCTGAGTTCTCCAGCACTGGCTGGATGCCCACGAGTCCTGAATGCTGTCCAAGGGATTGGACAGGCCTGGGCGAAAACGAGGCCTCTGCAGTCCCCTCCAACTCTGGGGGCCTGTGATTGGAGGATTCCTGACTCTAGGACTGCAACCTGGCAGATAAAGCTCCTCATTGCCTTCCCAGCCCCTCCCCCTCCCCAAAGGGCCCACCAGCCTGGGCTGCCACTCACAGGGATTAACTTGCCCAGCCCCTCCTCCTCTGCACATCTCATGTCTGTCCCCAAGGCTGCTCCTGCTGCTTCTCTCGATCAGCCCGGGCAATTTTCTCTTTCCATAGACTCTTTCTTGGACTTTATGCTCTCTGCTCAGCCCTGGTTCAAACAGGACCAGCTGTGTGATCAGGTTTGCTGGGTAGACTCCTTCACACAATCCTCCCTTAGTACAAACTTTAGCTATTTAAACCAGCATGGAAATACTGATTGCTCATGCCCCAGACAGACTGGGGGACCCTGCAAGCAAGCTAGATTGGGACTGGGAAATTTTTGGCCACATTGATGACTCGAGGGACCTAGAACTTTTCTTCCCTTCCCAACAAAAAGCAATGTAGTCCTCATCCATCTTCAGGTGGTGAGCCAGCAGGGAGGTGGGAGGTTGAATTTACACTATAAGAGGATGAAAGGTCCATAAATTTTGGTGCTGGAAGGGACCTTAGAGACAAGTGAGTCCAATCCCCAACTCACTTTGCAGATAAGGAATCTGAGGCAAAGAGAGGTTAAGTGACTTCCCTAGGGTCACATAGCTAACACCTGTGTTTGGCAGAAGTTGAACTCAGGTCTTCTTGAATTCAAATTCAGCTCTGGATCCAACTGTATCAGGTTCCTATTACAATATTTCTCCACCTGGAAGAAGTATACACAATTATGCATTCTCAAAGAATGGGAATAGGGAAGTTTCTCAGACCCCAGAGAATAGAGGTGACTTTGGAGGAAGAGATGTTCAAATTATGCCTTTTAGGGCAGTGAGACTCTGAGCAGTTTTCAGGCATCCAAAGGGGATGGAATGAAGAGGGAACTATCTGGGGAAAGAGGTGTACTGAAGGGAAGGTTGAAGCAGAGCAAAGGTAAACTTTAGTAAGCTAACATTTTTTCCAATCATAGATCAGAGAATGTCAAACAGAGGGGCTGTTAAAGAAAATGTTAGAATATAAAATGTTAGAATTCAGAGGGACTTTGAATTTCAGAGATAGGAAGAGCCTTAAAATATACAATATTTGAGAAAGAAGAGGCCATAGAACAGAGAATTTCTCAACCTAAAAAAAAGTGAGCACACAGAATGTGGAATATTAGACCTGGCAGGGAGCTTAGAACATGGAATGTGAGGGATAGAAGAGACCATAGAAAAGAGTAAGCCAGAGACGAAAACATCCCTAGAACACAGGATATATAACGCTAGAACTGGAAGAGAACAGAAAATACAAAAACATTCGAGATTCTCCGACTCTTCTTCCCCGTCATCTATGACATCAAGAACCTCATGAAGAGCTGCAGAAACCTTAGGGGCGGGCTGCAAGAACTGGCCACGCAGCTGGAGCTGGAGCGCATTGGCTCCCAGCACCAGGCAGGGTCCGACTCCTTGCTCACGGGAATGGCCTTTTTCAAGATGAGAGAAATGTTCTTTGAAGACCACATCGATGACGCCAAGAATTCTGGATACCTGTATGGCCTTGGTTCTGGGGCATCCCACGTCCACCACAACGCCCAGAGCAGGGACCACTATGGCTTCCAGCACAACACCCATCACATCTTCCCCAGTGGCTTCCAGAACGGTTACCAGAGCGTCCAGTATGTCCCCTACAGCAGAGAACCAGTCTGGAAAGCAGGCCAGCAAGCATTCATGAGGTAAAATAGAAAAACTAGGCTTTATGTTTTTGTTTTTGTCATGCCTAAACCCATGCTTTTATAACAGGTTTTTATATCTAGTTAAATCTGTTGGTCAATATAAGGCTTTTTTTTTTAACCCTAATTTTTCAACTTGTTTTCTCTTTTGTCTTTCAGTACTAATTATAACCATTTCTTCCTACCACAGATCCTGATAAGTAGAAGAGTTTTCAGGTTGAATTTTTCAGTGTATTAATTAATCCACCTGTTAGCAAGTATGTGTGGCCGTGGGGAAATTCCACATCATACTCAATCTTTTGGTAAATATATCTACTTGGTCTTAGTTTGGCCCCATCCCTCCTCTCCTTCCATTCCCAGATAAATGAGCACCGAATGTAGCTTAATACAATGTAATTTCATTTCTGTCCCTTTCAACATGCAAGAGATGGCGGTGTTTGAGGCTGAGGACCATCAGTACTACATCTACAGAGAGTGAATCCGCTGAGATCTCGTTTTCCCAGAAGGTTGAGGTTTCCTTGATGTTTGCCTGAAAAATGATCATCCACCAGTTTGACACAGCATTCCCCTGTTTTGGACCCACGGAGCAGAGTACGTTCAGCTAAACTAATCCAAGAAGGAAAAGAACTTAGTGACTGCTTTTCCTGATCTTTCATCTAAGCACCTCTAGTGTTCTTGGTTTCGAATTGGTGTATATAATTAGATCTGTGACTGACTAAATGTTTCAATCCAGCTGTACACCCCTCAGCAGAATTCTCTGTGACTGGCTCTTCCAGATGTGGCAGGGAGCTGGCATTCAAGGAGCATCAGCCTGAAGTTCTCTTGACAGCATCTCTCCTATCTCCTTTCTGCCTTTTAATTCTACTAACATTTCTTCTTTCTCCTACCTTCACTGCCCTTTCAATATCATTATGTTTACTATGTCCTTGATTTGATGATTCTGCAAGTCAGCCTTATAACAGAAAGTCCAAAGAGAGCACATTCACCTTAGGTATATTTGATACCAAATGAAATTTGAAGAAAAAAGATGCCAGAAATGACATTGTGGTTTTCTAGTTGCTAGAAAGACAAAACTAATTCAGAGTCTTGTTGAACAACAACAAAATGTCCTTTAAATAAACTTGAATTAAATTTGTCATCTGACGACTACAATGATTATTTATTTTTGTGTGTATATTTTTGCCATGTATTTTCTATGTATTGGCAGAAATAACTGTGAAGTACTTTCTTAGCCATAGCATCACTATGTGACCAAGTCAGAGCACATGAAGGAAGAATTTGGTCCTGGGTAATTAAATACTGCTCAGCAATGATGGATGGCAAGTGTGTATGTGGGCATTATCTGCACTTCAATCAGTAACATTATCTGTTTTCCAGATGGGCTTGTCTCTCCTGTCTTTCACTATCCTTTTCTCATAAAGTTTGCTAGAACCTTGATTTAGTGGAAAACATAGATTGAGTAAACCTCAAAAGAGGAAAAGATATGGGGTGTTGGTGGTAGAGAGAGATGGCTGTGGGGAGCAAGAAGCATTAAAGCTCCTCCACCTTGATGAAGGAGTGAGAGGGAGAGTGGGAGGTGAGTGGTGGGTGGGGAGTAGGGAAATGAGTCATAGTGCAACGACAGCCAGGTCTTGGTGAGTGCAAGAAGAAAGGAGTTGGAAAGGAGAAGGTGATATTACTCCTTGTGGCCAGTACAGTGCTAGGCACATAGCAGGCATTTGATGAGTGCGAGTTTCTTAGGCTCTTCCTTCAAGGCTCAGGCCAAGGGACACCTTCTGCAGGAGGCCTTTCCCATCTCCCTCAGCTGCTAGTACCTTCCCTTCACATATTGCCTTCCACCTCCTCTGTCTATATCTTGTGTGTACTTAAAGTTAATTATAAGTTTTCTCCCCTGTTAGAATGTGAGCTCCTTGAGAGCAGATAGTGTTTTTTTCTTTCACTGTATCCCTAGCACCTACCACAGTGTTTGGCATGTAATAAGGACTTAATAAATGTTTGTTGACTGATTGCTTTGTCTGGTATTTGTTGGGAAGTACTTAACTGAGTTGACCCTCACATCCCTGGTAGGTGATGTGGAAAGGGGTCGGATCTGCGTTTTCCCCTGCTGTCTCAGCTACCTGAAAAGATGGTCAGCAGGGCAAGGCTTACTTGGAGTCGGTTCCCCTGGCCTAAAACTTCCTGCCCCCTCATGCCCTAGCACTGGCTCAACATGTGTAGCACAATAGGAGACCTGTTGAAGCACTGGTATGGGCTTTTCCTGTTTAAAGCACTGAGTTCCTGACTCTCCCTCTAGCTTCCTTTTCCTTCCTGTTCTTCTTTCTCTTCTCTGATCCCTCTCTCTCCTCCAAGTCCTCTCCCTAATCTTCTTCTTTCATTTCTTCTCCTTTCCCCCTCCCCCTCCCTCTTCCTCCTCTTTCCTTTTTCATTCCTCCCTTTGCTTCCTCCCCATTCTCCCTTTCTTCTCTTCTCTGCCCTTCTCCATCTTTCTCTCCCTTCCTCCATGCTCTGGCTCCTGGACCCTGGTGGCAGCCTGAAAGCCCCTGAACCTGCTACAGGTGCATCCCCATCCCAAGCTGCTACAGAGCTACCAACCAATCTCCCCTTCTACAGAAAGGTTTGGTGAGTGATACATCAAGCTATTTGATTACTCATTCCAGAAAGGGGAGCAGGCCTAAAGGACAATATATTTTAAGGAAAGTGATGGGTGGTCTATGTTCCCTCTCTAGGAGAGAGCAGGCCTCCCAGAGTAGGGGCAGAGTGGGAGGCTTTGGAAATATCTGAGTAGAGGATAATGGGTGTGGAGCTCAGCAATAAAGATTTTTGTCAGACACAAGAAAGAAGAATCTCTCATATCTTTATAGTGGTTTCTGCTTTCACAACACCTAACACAGCTCTCACATACACACACAAACACACACACACACCAATGAGTGATGTGGGGCAGATATTAACATGCCCATTTTAGAGAGGAGAAAACTGTGGCCTAGAGAGATGGAGTGGCTTGCCCAAGGTCACAGCAGTAGGGAAGCGGTAGCCCCAGTTGTCAAACCCAAGTCACTGTATCCTGCTCAGGAGGCACTTCGTGTGCCATTGCATAAAAGCAAGAGTCACCAGTGCAATTGTGTCAGTGAGATGGTTCGCACACAAACAGAAGAGAGCTTATTTTTTCTGTTTGTTGCTCTGCAGTGGAAAGTGCCCAACTGCTCACTAGCTGTGTGACTTTAGTTGAGACTTTTCCCTTCTTCAGGCCTCAAGTTCCCCCTCTGCCCACCAAGGTTTTTCTGTCATTAATGGATGTCTCAGCATCCCCAAATCTCCAAATCTGTGCTCCTTCCATTACTACCCAGCTGTCTGTGCTAGTCTCTTTCTGCAACACTGGAATATTGTGCTATACCAGGGTCCATGACAGCCCATTTACTGCCTGCCCCCAGCCACTAACTGAGTGGAGGATTCCCTTTCCCTTTTATCATCTCCTTATTTGAAAGAAATACTCTGGTCTATCCCATCCTCAGAGGCCACCAAGGCTGGCTGATCACTGACACTTCCAACCAACCACAACACCCCTTCTCCTTTCCACCCAGAGCCATTGGTCCACAGTTCTCCAGGGATCCAGCCTCAGTGATTTTTGTGAACTTCTATCATCTCTAGATTCCCATGAAGGATCAGACCTTGGGACAACATCTGCCCAGAGGCCAATCCTGTCCCTCAAGTCTGATCTCATTAAGAAAACAGCAGTTTCAACGCATACTTTTATAGATTCCCTCCACCACCCTTAAGGCTGCACCCTTATGACACAAAAAGAATTGGGGAAGTGCTATATCCTTTTCAGAAAATAGATGAAATTGGAATGACCATTTCAAGGTTTAATGTTCCCTGTGCCTCCAAAGCTAGGCATGGAGTTTTCTATCCTCAGGTCCCTCCCACATCAAACATTCCAGGTAATAATATTCCTGCTGGTTCTGACATTCCACGGTTTAAGGTAGTGTCTACCTGCAACATTTCATATTCTAAGATCTCATTTTTTTGGGGGTGGATCCAAGATTGCGAAGTAAAAAAATGCACATACTCCAGCTCTTCCCACATAGCACATAAAATACTTGCAAAATGACTCTAAACAACTTTTAGAGAAGCACAAACAAATTTTAGAGAAGCACAAACAAAAGGACAGAGTGAAAGAGATTTTCAGCCCAAGGTAGGTTGGAAGGCCAACAGGAAAGGTGTATGGCACAGAGTGCAGAGCAGAGCATAGCCCAGGGAGCCTAGTTCAGCCTTGGTCACACGGCTCAGCAGGGACAGGAACAGAATAGGCTTCTGGGGCGGAATCCTCAGCAGCAGTAGCTGTTCTCATATCCCTAAAAGCACAAGCACCAAAGACAGCTTGAAAGATCAGTGAAAAAGCTTATCCTCCTGGGTGAGAAGGGAGCAGGTACTCCCCTAGCCTCATCTCCAGGCAGTGGTGACTTCAGCAGCAGCAGTGTTCATTTTTGGAGGCCTTGGACCATAAAGCCCCTGTGGGAATTAAGTGTCTGATATGGGTCTGAGTGTTGAGTGGTGGTCCAGGGGTGAGGAATAGTGCTGGTGTAGTGATGGTGGGGCTAGTGGAGGTTCGGGAAAGGAAATTCTACTTGCAGATCCTAAAGAGAAAAGCTTTGGTAGTTTCCAGACCAGAGTTCACGCCAGGCCAGGAGGAAACTCCTCTCCCTTGATTGAGTCACCTTGGAGGAACTGAGAACTTGTGGGTGCCTAGAGTATACAACACTCCTGACAAAGGACTCAAAAGTCAAGTAACTGCCTGGGAAAATGCCCAAAAAAGGGAAAAATAAGACTATAGCAGGTTACTTTCTTGTTGAACAGGTATTTTCTTCCATTATTTCAGATGAGGAAGAACAATGCTTACCATTAGAGGCCTCCAAAATAAATATGAAGTGGTCCCAGGCTATGGAAGAGCTCAAAGAGGATTTTGAAAATCAAGTAAGAGAGGTGGAGAAAAATAGGGAAGAGAAATAGAGCAATGCATGAAAATCATAAAAAGTGAGTCAACAGCTTGCTAAAGGAGATCCAAAAACATACTGAAGAAAGTAACACCTTTAAAAATAGGCTAACTCAATTGGAAAAAAGAGGTCCAAAAAGTCAATGAGGAGAAGAATGCTTTAAAAAGCAGAATTAGCCAAATGGAAAAGGAGGTTCAAAAGTTCACTGAAGAAAATTGTTCTTTAAAAATTAGAATGGGACAGGTGGAAGGAAATGACTTTATGATTAAACAAGAAAATACAAAACAAAACCAAAAGAATGAAAAAATGGAAGATAATGTGAAATATCTCATTGGAAAA